>APFE031688767.1:67416-101849 GCA_000404065.3 Pinus taeda | reverse complement strand
AACCCCACTTTATGGGGTCTGGGGCAGTGCCCCGGAAAATTTTGGTTTTGGACCCTATGTTAGGTTGGGCGGACCCACCTATGGTTTTGTGCATGATTTTTTCACATGTTTTTTGGACGCGGTGGTTTTCTGTCCATGGTTTTGGACGCGATAGTTTTCGGTCCATGGTATTGAATGCTTCAAAATGTATAAATATGTATTGTAACATTGAAAGGAATATAACGAAAAATCAAGCTGGTATTCCCAGTTTTGGGATCCAATGGGAAATCTCTGTGTATACGTGTTTTATGTTTTATGCTCTCGCATTTTTATTTTTCCTATGATTTAGAATTTGTATGCAGGTAATTTCTGTATGGGGTTAAAACCTAGAAGGGCTAAGTGTAATTATATTTCTAATCAGTCCATCATAATTGGTGTAGACCTGCAGACAACAATATAAGAGTAATTACAACCGATATATAATAATGTGCAACGAAAAAAATGAGAAATTTAAAAATTTTCCCAAAAAATAGAATGTATTTCTTGGAGGAAGAACTATGTGTCATACCACCTTACCTTACCCAACCTACCACCTTACCATTTTGATAATAACAAAGATCATACAAACAACTACAACTCCTTGTGAATGCACCTACATCTATATTTCCTTGCTTAGGAAACATCAGGAAAGATCAAAACTTACTTTTAGCAAATGGTCTTGCTAAGTAAGATGCTTATAACTGATGATAGATTTGATCATGAAATTCAAAAAAATCCTCTTGGAAATCCTGAAATACTTGGGAGAAATATTTTTCAATTAATAGTGTGGAATTAGATCATAATCCTGTGAGGGAAAATAAATTTAATCATATTCAGAAAGCTTGTCAAATATTGATGACCTGACATAACCATCAAGGGATGTTGAAGTGCCTCAAATCCTTGATAAGTATCTAAATATTGATATGATAAACCATAAATATGAGCTTATGTGAAACAACCATCATTAGGTACACTCACGAGAAAATGATCAATTGAATGACAATTGCTAAAACAAGAATCATGATCAAACAAGTTGATTAAGGTAGACAATTCTCGATTAGGAGACATAAAAAATATATCAATTTGAACAACTTTACAAATGCTTCGAAAAATATAATAATTTTACTCATATGTTGAATGTGACACACCATCTACTTGTGGTTGGCTACAACCTAGACTCACATCACAATCATTAAAAAGGAATGCTAATATGGAAATCACATGAAACCAATCGAGATGTAGTGAATGGAAAGTAAGAAATTGATTCAACACATAACACAATAAGTCATTGAAACTAAAGAGGATATCTATTGCCATTGAGAAAATAAACCATAATATAATATTCACAAGAATTATTAGGAGTTGACTACTTTTAAAAGAATTTGATAGGTATGAATCCTTCGGCCAAAGATAACTTTTAGAATGATCAACTTCACAACTTCGCTCATCTATGAAAGGTGTATACTCCAAACCCAATTTTGATACAAGAGATTTACATGAAGGATGATCAATTGAAGCAAAATATTCAATCTGATTGGAGACAAAATCTCGAGAGCTTGAAAAGTTATATCCAAAATAACACACAACATTCAAGAAGGAATTTAGATCCAGTGAAACGATGCAAAGGAAAGAATTATGTGAGAATATTCAAATCTGATTTGGTTCAGGGAGCTTACCAAAGTCGCAAGAACCTGACATAACCATCAACAGAAGATGAAGTGTCTCAAATTCCTAGTGAGTCCCAAAACTTTCAAGAACTCTAGAATTACGTTTCGAATATTGAATCAGATCATGCATGATGTATGGACAATTATCATTAGTAATTTCAAAAATATCACTATTATCCAAATGGAAACCATCTACTTTAGTGATTTGGTCGAAAGTTACATCTTCAGCAAAGAAATTACCCAAGTCAAAATATTCTCATAATTCCATACTTCTTCTTCATCATTGATGACCTCACTACCTTGTGTCAATTCCAAATATAACTCATTAGATAATGATCATGATGAGCATGGAGTATATTATTCACAAGTTAATGCATTACTTACATTAGAACACAAGGGATAGTGAGGTGAATAAGAATCTTTCGTAAAACCATCTTCTTCGATTGAAGCAGACTTGAGGTTTAAATATTCCAAAATGAAACCTTCTTGAGAAACTGAAATATTAGTAGGTGCACATGGGCATACATTATCACATATAATAATGGATTCAGGATTATCATGATGATGGTTTCCCAAGACTTTAGTATGATTATGAAAATCAATTCCATTTAATTCATCACTGAGATTCTTAGATTGAAAATTAACCATGGATGGAAGATAATTATCTTGACACAAAGGATTTTGGAAAAGAGAGCAAATATCAAAAGAATCCTCACCTTTATGCTCCTCTACCTGTGAAGAGTAACTGCCTTGCACCTAATCACTATTTGGATTAGAAAATTTAAAATTCGTACTAGGATGCTAATCAAGTAGATCAAGGGGAAAGAGATCGTAGGAAAGAGATGACAGAGGATAACACGAATTCAAATCATTTTCAATACTAGAGTTATAAGTGCTAATATCATATTGAGGAATAGAAGGATTAACCTTTACATGAGGCTCCACGAACCATTCTAAGGTTTCCTCTATTGAAAATAATACTGAGGGGGGACTGAATGAGTATTAGAAAATCAATAAGTTTTTCATTTGCATAATTAGATTTATATATGCTACTTTAATGAATGGAACTTGTGTGTGCACGCAACTGTTCTTAAGGCAACTATTGTATATCTAGTGAACTTATGATTCAGTTAATTCATCATATGTTGATCTTTAATCTGTGCATCAGTACGTTATTAAACATTAAATAAAAACCATGTGTTGTAAATAACATAATGAACCATCACACATAAGAAACACATAAGAACACCAAGATTTAAGGTGGAAACCCAATGGGGGTGAAAACCACCTGCTTCTATCGTCTCTGTCTTCTTTTAATAACAAGAAAATCTGTTTACAGCATTGTACTGGTGCAAACTCATACCAGTAATCATTCTTCTACCTGCAGAAGGTTACAACCTTCTTTTGTTCTCCAGCTTCTACTGGAAGGGAGCTACAACCCCCTAGCTCTTGTGCTAGTCGATATGTTTATTAGCATGTAGGTGCCAACCTACACAAGCCTACGACCTTCTTTCTTCCTCCAGGGACCATGTTTCATGAATTTTAGACTCGATACTCCTGGAACACAACACCACAATATAAAGGCCACCTTTCATCCAATTTTCATATTGGACCCACCAACAACATTGAAACTCAGAAAATCATAACTGTAATATAACCATCAAATACATCTACATCGACCAATCACTGAAACCCAATTATCACTTTCTAAATCAACCACGAATAAATCAATCAATAACTTGACAACCCATCATCACTGAAGCAAATCACAACCAATCAATCTGATCATTCAGAACATTGTCACAAAAATATAGTCACTAGAACACAAATCAGAACCCAAAACTCTGCAATAGTAAAGAAAGACAACTAAAACTTTAAACATCAAACTTCATAAGGTATACATTACTTCCATGTGTCGAATCAGTGTGGATACGCACTTTTACCAAAGGGAACGAGCGTACAGGTCTACAGATTCAAATTTATGATGTATACGCTACTTTGATATGTTGAACCATCGTGTATACGCTCTTTTACTAGCAAACCTACATATAGATCTGTAAATTCTAACTTAAAACATCACAACTATTACAGACTTTAGTCATACCCATATCATCACATTTACGGAATAAAACATGCATCAATATTCAGATCTATATTGTTCAAGATCAAACCACATAATGATAATACTCTTAACCCTTTATGATCCTGGTCCATCAACCTTAATCAGCCATATAGGTGCATCCTTAGATCAAATCAATCAAACCATCAAAATCTCATTAACATGCATCTATTATCCAACACCTCATAAGATATTCAAAGTACTCACACCCCTTGGCCTAATGATCTTCTCCTCTTTATATAGTTTTATGCCTTTCTCAATACCATGAACCAAAACTAGTTAGGACCAATACCTTGGACCAAATACCTCAGACCAATTACCCTGGGTCAAATACCTTGGACCAAGAAATACCTCAGACCAAAAAACTTTGTTTTCTCAAGATATACACAATTTTCCTTCTGTGAAAATGTGTGTGTACATATATGCTCATTTTGTTCAGTAAACCTATGTGTATACGCAGCTTGGTCAAGGTGAACCTTCATATACCTTTCTTTCTTAATTCTTTGTAGTTTTAACTATAATTCTTTGCTATTGACATGCCAGACTATGATCTTTCATCTCACTGAGTTTCCATCAAGGACAACACTTGAATCATAATCCCAACAATATCCCCCTTTGGACTTGATGGAAACAACAACACCAAGTCACTCTCCCCCTTTGAAATCAAGAGCAAAGTGTGGACCAAGATATTTTCTCCCTTTGACATACATTATGTTGTTCATGCTCCCCCTAAATACATGCTGAATTCTTTGATTGAGCTATGCTTTTGTACATGCTTAGATGCACTGATACAGTCCATGGCCCCCCTAAGCACAAGCAAAGTTTGGAAAACTATTTTCTAAAAGAATAACATGAATATATAACTCAAATATGTGAGGATGACCTTCCTATCACTAATGACTCATACATATATCTCCCAACCAAGTGGGGATATACCAAATTTGACTCATCCACCCAACCAAGTGTGGATATACCAATTGTTTATACATGAAAAAAACCAAAAATATTACATCATCCATCCCATGTAAAGTGGGGATACAAATTACATCATTTGTCCAAGAGGACTCATTCAAATGTATCAGAAGACATACCACACCCTAGCCTTTTACATGACTTGAGCAACAAATGGTATAAATATTTGAAGCCATAGCTGGACTCAGAACCTATAATGCCAACAATGTTGAATGTATGTGAAGGCTAATGCTCCCCCTAAACCTGTGCTACCTGCCCCACTATTTTTCTTGTGTGAAAAACATATACAATCCTTGAACCATAGAAACCCATGTGTTTACATGACTATATGTTATGAAACCAACTCAAGAAAAAGATAGGAAAGATAGATCAACACCTTAAAATTCAGCCTCTTCAAGGGGGCAACCTCCTTTACATTACATAAATGAACAATTCTTCGATGATACAATTGAAAATACCTCCTTTCTATATATAGGAGTGTAAGGGGTCATAACATAATCAGAGCCTACATAACAATAATAATGTAAGGGCAGAATAATAACAATAGTGGGCTTCTATGGGGCACAATAGTAACAATATGGGCACTACATGGGTACATGAATATAATAAGCGGGTTGTACTAATAACAATAAGGGGTTACACTAGTAGTATAGGGGCCTAACATGCCCCTCTCCTTCAAAAAGCATTGTCCTCAACGCTTGAGTAGTTCTTGATGCTTATGTATAAAATTATTTTCCTCCCATGTGGAATCTTCAGTGGGTACATTCTTCCACTTGATGAGATACTCTGAAATTGATCAATTTTGTAGCTGTCGGGTTCTTATTTCTGTGACTGCTCCATGTTCCAATATGATTTTTCCTTCCTCTTCAATTTCTGGCAATATTGTTTGAATTGGGATCTTTTGCAAATTTTGAATAAGTGGCCATACTTCTTTGTCCTCCTTCCATTCATCCCTTGCTTCGTTGATCCAATCTAGTTGGATAATAGAAATAGCACAAAACAATGCTTCCAAATCCTCATCCTTGAAAAGTCTTCCATTCGGTAAGGTCGCCATTTTTTAAGTGCATGTAGTATTGCCAACATTTCCTTCTCATAAATATCTTGCTTGAGATGTAGTAGTGAAAATTCCCAATCACCAACATCGTAACATTTTCCACTACGATGTTGATCTACCTGTTGTTTCATTTGATTTTGCACCGAAGTCGCATTATCCTTTAAAAGTTGGAGAACTTGTTGTTGATGCTCGATGTGATCTTTCACTGCTTGAACCTTTTTCTTCTTGATATGTCCTTCTATATCTAGAGTTTGAGGAGGGTAATTTCTTCCAATCGTTTACAAGATATGGTCGGATTCATTTCTTGATGCTCGATGTGATCTTTCACTTCTTCAACATTTTTCTTCTTGATATGTCCTTCTATCTTGATAGTTTGAGGAATGGTAATTTCAACCATGAATTACAAGATATGGTTAGATTCATTTCTTCTTTCTCGATGTGGTCTTTCACTTCTTGCACCTTTTTCTTCTTGATAAGTCCTTCTATCTTGAGAGTTTGAGGAGTGGTAATTCTTGCCAATGCTTTACAAGATATTATCTGATTCATTTCTTATTTCTCTGGGGTGGGGCCTGGCTTATATTCTCTTCTTTTGATGTTTCTTGATCCTTTTCTTCCTCCTCTTCATATTCTATGTAAAATAATTTCTTCTGAGCACACTTATGACCTTTAGTGCATTTGCTATCACAATTGTAATAAAGCCCTTTTTCTCTTTTTTCTTCCAATTGTTGTGGTGTGACCCTTGTAGGTTGTGGAAGGCTAGGAGAAACAACACTTCCATATTTATAGTTGTGAGGGGTAGACTTCCTGGTTGCCATAATTTTACTTTCCACTATGTCACAAAGCCCTTTTACTCTTTCCAATTGTTGTGGTGTTTCTCTAAAGAAGGTGTTGCTCTTTATATCCTCATAGTGTGCTATCATTTCCTCTGTGAAAATTGACCACGTAACAAGTTGTTTACGAGAACAAAGCCCTTGATACCATAAAAATTGATCTGGTTCTAAATATGAAGATGCAATACATACCTTTTGTAACAGTGGTACACCATGTAGATCAAAATATTGCTCCATCTGAAGTATATAATTTACCGGATGCTTGCCATCAAACTTCCTCATCTTGCTTTTTCTTGATATTATGAGCTCGATCTTAAAATGACTATAACTATGTACTTTCAGATCTTTAAGTTCTAAAATTGCGACCTGTAGTAGCCCTCTGCATTCTCTTTCCAATGCCACCAGTCTGATCCGGATTGGATTCTCCAAGAAAGAGTTATGCACAATCTCCCAAGATGACCTATTTATAGACCTTTCCAGAAGAGCGAACTTGTATGAAGTGCTACGTGGCACTGTTTCAACCTTTGGTACTGAAAGATATATACAAGAAACTACATTCCATCCTCTTTCTATACCTTCTTATGAAATTTAAATCTGATGCTCAGAGAGAAAATTATGACTATTTTCCCCAGGTCACTTGTTTGGAATGTAATTCAAGAGTCTGCAAAAAGACCAACTTCCTCAGATCATATCTCCGCAAATATAGTGCAAAATGATCTAAAATTTAGACCCGTGATTTAGCACGATTTCTTCTCAAATGGGTTTTTTTTTATCTTTTGAAACTCCGCAGAAAAAGAGTTATAGAAAAAATGACACAATGACCTGTTTGGAGCAGCGAAACCCTAGAATCCAAAGATCTGATACCAAATGTTATGAAACCAGCTCAAGAAAAAGATAGAAAAGATAGATCAACGCCTTAAAATTCAGCCTCTTCGAGGGGGAAACCTCCTTTACATTACATAAATGAAAAATTCTTTGATGATACAAATGAAAAGACCTCCCTTTCTATATATAGGAGTCTAAGGGGTCATAACATAATCGGAGCCTACATAACAATGATAATGTAAGGGCACAATAATAACAATAGTGGGCTTCTATGGGGCACAATAGTAACAATATGGGTACTACATGGGTACATCAATATAATAAGTGGGTTTTACTAATAACAGTAAGGGGTTACACTAGTAGTATAGGGGCCTAACACTATACTTCATGAAACATGCGTATAATAACCTTTCTCTGAAAAATTTGATTTAACAGCAGGATGATGTGGCAACTAGTCACAAATTTCATCTAAGATATTCAAATGTCTCTCTAGGTAGTGGTTTAGTGAATATATCAGCAACCTTTTCTTTGGAGGGAACATATTCCAATTTGACCTTTTTTTCAAGCACTTGTTCGCATAGAAAATGGTATTTGATGGGTATGTGCTTGGTCTTGGAGTGCATCAGTGGATTCTTTGAAATATTAATGGCACTTGTATTATCACATAGAATGGATATGGGTGGAGGACATGTGCTTTGAATGTCTTGCAAGGTTTGCATCATCCAAAGTAGCCGTGTGCAGTAAGATGCAACAACTGCATATTCTGCTTCAACTGTAGATAATGCAATTTAACTTTGTTTCTTGTTGAACGAAGACACTAACTTAGAACCCATATAGAATGCACCACCACTAGTGCTTTTTCTGTCATCAACACTTCCTGCCCAATCTGCATCTGTATATGCATGAAGAGTTAGATCTGTATCTCTAGGATAACATAAACCAAAGTTCTGTGTTCCTTGAAGATATTTGAAAATTCTTTTGACTGCCTGAAGGTGTGATTCCTTTGGATTTGCTTGGAATCTTCCAACTATTCCTACTACATGCATGATGTCAGGTCGGGTACCTGTTAGATAAAGTAGACTAGCAATCATGGATCTGTAAGTGGGTTGATGTACTGTTGTTGATTCATCATTTGAGTTGAGACTGCATCCTGTTACCATTCGGGTACATACAGGTTTAGAATCTTCCATGTCGTACCTTTTCAAGATATGTTTGAGATATTTGGTTTGTGAAAGGAAAATACCATCTTTATTTTGTTGAGCTTGTAGACCAAGAAAATAGGTAAGTTCACCAAGCAAGGACATTTCAAAATCTTGCTGCATTACTGAAGCAAAATTTTGACTCATGGATTCTTCATTGCTACCAAAGATGATAGCATCAACATAAACAACAATAATTAGCAATTTATCAACGTCAATCTTTGTATATAGATTGTTATCTGCTAACCCTTTTGAAAAACAATGTTGGTGTAGATATTTGTTAAGGCAGTAATACCAGGCCCTTGGAGCCTGTTTCAGACCACAGAAAGCCTTTTTTAGTCTTCATACAAGTTTTGTATGATTTCCAAGAATGAATCCTTTTGGTTTTTGAATATCAACATCTTCTTCTAAATCTCCATCAATGAACATAGATTTTACATCCATTTGGTATACTTTGAAATTTTGAAAGCTAGAAAGAGCAAGAAACATACTGATGGCTTCATCTCAGCAACAGGTGCAAAAGTTTCTTCAAAGTCTACACCTTCTTGTTGAGCATACCCTTTACAAACAAGTCTGACCTTGTTTCTAATGACTTCTCCATTTTCATTCATCCTGTTTTTGAATATCCTTTTAGTTCCTATAATATTTTTATTATGATGTCTAGGAACTAATTCCCAAGTATTATTATTTTCAATTTTCTCAAGTTGTTCATTCATGGCCTCAACCCAACATTCATATTTGCATGCTTCATTTACATTTTGAGGTTTAGTGGAGGATAGTAATGCTAGATAGATTGACGTTTCTGTAATAGTGTTTCATGTTTGTACACCTGCCTCTTTTTCCCCTAAAATTTGAGTTTCTAGATGATTTTTCTGAACATACCTAGATGGAGTCTTTTCTTCTCCTGCTATCTCTTCTTCTGGTGCTTCATTGGTTTCTTCTTCAATATCATTCTGATTTGAAGTGGGAAAATAATCCTCATATTCTTCATTGTCATAATCCTCTGTTTTTATCTGTTTTTGATTTTTGCATGCTTCATCAACTACAACATCAATACTTTCAACAATTTTTCCAAGTCTCTTATTATAACATTTATATCCTTTACTTTGGGGAGAGTAACCAAGAAGAATACCTTCATCTGCTATGGTCTCAAAGTTACCAAGTTTTTCATCAGTTCTTTTGATACAACATTTTCTTCCAAAAAATTCAAAGTATTTTACAGTAGGAGTCTTACCATACCAAAGTTCATGTCGAGTTTGAGTGCTATTTACCCTAACATTTGCTTGTTTGAGAATAGTTACATCGGAAAATGTAGCTTCAACCCAAAAGGTTGCAGGAGTTCCAGATTCATTTAGGATAACTCGAGCCATTTGTTGAATAATTCTGTTCATTCTTTCTACCACTCCATTTTGTTGAGGATTCCTTACTGTGGAGAATTACCTTTTTATTCCATGTTGTTCAAAAAAGTCAAAGAATTGATTTGAGGTAAATTCCACTCCTTGATCAAATCTGAGACATTTGATTTTTCGATCTAATTAATTTTCAACCAAAGCTTTGAAAGCTTGGAACTTTTCAAATGCTTCATCTTTATGCTTTAGAAGACCTATCCAACACATTATGGAAAAATCATAAATGAACAAAATAAAGTATTCTTCTCCACAAGGTGAACTTTTCCTTGATGGTCCACATAAATCAGTATGGACAAGTTCAAGAGGCTTACTAGCTGACCCTTTCTTTTCAATGAAGTGAGCTCTGGTTTGCTTACCAAATTGACATGGTTTGCATATTGTATTTTCATGGATGCTGATATCTGGAAGATCATGAACAACCTTGAATTTGCATAGTTTTCTTATTTGAGAAAAGCATAGATGTCCCAACGTTCTATGCCATAGCCAATTTTCATCATTTTTTCTTAGATGGCACTGTTTTTGTCCTCCCTTGGTTATGTATAAGTTCTTTGGAGTTCTTGTAACTTTGATCACAGTCTCTCCTGTATCAAGCCCACGAACACATTCGTTTGATCGAAACACCACTTCATTTCCTTGATCACACATTTGACTGACACTCAACAGGTTATGCTTTAAACTGTCTACATACATAACATTTCCAGCTTTAACTTTTTCCTTCAAGAGAACAGTGCCTTTACCTTTTATGACAGCAAGAGAGTCGTTTCCAAATGATACATTCTTTTCTTTTTCTAAGGCAGTATATGAGTGAAGTTTTTCTTTGTCACCTGTCATGTGTTTTGAACATCCATTGTCGATGTACCACCGATTTTATTGTCCTTCTGCATACAAGTCTATACCACATCTTTCTGTTTGAGATTCTTTCCTTCTCCATATCCTGGGGTTTAATGGATTTTTCTCCTTTTGAGATGCTTTCCGAAATTTTCTCCTGCATTTAGATTTTTCATGATGAAAGTTGTTACAGATTGATAATTATATTTCATTTTCAAGAAGAGAAAAGTTATTATGTGAACTTTTCTTGACCCTTATTACCTTCCTTTGATTTTATGCTTCTCTAGTCATGATTATTTTGTAAGCAACACATTGAGTAGATTTCTGTCCAAAATTATGGCATGAAAAACATTGCCCATTAAAGAAGTTCCTGCAATTTTTGAATCTACTGACCTGGTGATTGTAGTTTCTATTGATATTCATCTTTGGAGCAAATTGAGTATGATTTACTTGAGGTTGGTTGTGGAATCTATTCATCCTTGGAGTAAATTGAGTTTGATTTACCTGGTGATCTGCTTTATGCCTTTGCTGATGACTTTCATATAGTTCACTGGTTTTTGTTGCATCAAGATAGCTTTTAGTGGAGGTTGACGGCTTCTATGATTGAAATGCTTCTTCAGTATATCCGAGACCTGTCTTTATAAGAGGAGAACACTGCACTTTGATAATTTCATTTAAAGTTTCTAATCCTTTTAGCAAATCTGAGATTGAGAGATTTAATTTTCTTAAGATCCTTTCTTAGACCCACAATTTCACATTCTAGTTTTTCATTGTGTTTTTCTTTTTCAGCAAGTTCGTATGTCAAGGTATATATAATCATATTATTTTCTTCTAAAACTATTTTGAGTTTAGAGATTTCTTCATGAAGGTCATCTTCTTCTAAAGCATCCCAAAAATTATCATCATGATAAGCCATTAGAAGTCTATAGTCATTACTATTTTCATCTTCATCATTATTTTATAAACCATCACTATCTTCATGAGTATAGTAACTCTTTTTATTTACAACTTGTTTCCTATTCCATTTTGCATATTCCTTCCCTTTTTCATATTTATCTTTATGAGAACATTTGGCAGCATAATGACCGACTCTGCGACAGGCAAAGAATTTGAAGGGTAGCTTACCTCTAAATCTTCTGGAACCCTCTTGAAGCTTCTTGACAAATTTTACCTCAACTTCTTCCTTTGAAATATGTCTTGATTCATTGTGTTGTTCCTTTCCTTTTGCTGAAGCTTTAAATGTGGCTTCCCTCATATCTGATGGTCCTCCTTTTCTCATCTCAAAGGCAGTTAAGATTCAATGAAGCTGTGTCATAGTGATAGTTTGCAGATCCTATTTTTCTTCTATAGAAGACACTTTTGATTCAAATTTAGCAGGCAAGGATCTCAAAACATTCTCAACTCAGGTAACTTCCTTTATTTCTTCACCCAGATTCCTCATAGAATTAACAACCTCATCTATACGTAAGAAGTAACTAGCTATACTTTCATCACTGTGCATCTTAAGAGTTTCATACTGAATTATGAGAGTTTGAATTTTAGCACGTTTTACCTGTGAGTCTCCTTCATAGCTCAAAAAAATTTTGTCCCATATTTCTTTGGCTGATTTGAGCTGCATAACTTTGACAAACTCTAATTACGACAAACTTCCCAATAAAGTATTGACAACTCTGGAATTTGTTTCATATTGCTTTTTACCTGTCGTATCTATAGGAATTGATGTTGGAAATGTATATCCTCTTTCTACAATTTCTGAGACATGCATTCCATGTGATTGTAGATAGGTTATGGCTCTTATTCTCCAATAAACAAAATTGCTTCCATCAAATATTGGCGGTCTGATGGATCACACGCTTTCTTGATTACTCATGATGATGGATCTCCCTTCAAGGAATCAATCTTCTTCTGAAGGACCTGTTCTCATACCAATTGTTGGAAATAATACTTAGAGGGGGGGTGAATCAGTATTAGAAAATCAACAAGTTTTTCATTTTCATAGTCAAAGTTACATACGCTACTTCAGTGAAGGGAACTTGCGTGTGCACGCAACTATTCTTAAGGAAACTAGCATATATCTAGTGAACTTAGGATTCAGTTAGTTCATCATACGTTGATCTCTAATCTGTTCATTAGTACTTTATTAAACATTAATCAATAACCATGTGTTGTAAATAACATAATGAACCATCACACATAAGCAACACACATGGACACCAAGATTTAAGGTGGAAACCCAATGTGGGTGAAAACCACCTGTTGCTATCATCTTTATCTTCTTTTAATAGTAAGAAAAATTGTTTACAAAATTGTACTGGTGCAGACTTATACCAGTACGTAGGCTCCTACCTCTAGACGGTTACAACCTTCTTTTGTTCTCCAGCTTCTACTGCAAGGGAGCTACAACCCTCTAGCTCTTGTACTGGTCAACATGTTTACTAGTACGTAGGTGCTGACCTACAGAAGGCTACGAAATTCTTTCTTCCTCTAGGGACCACGTTTTATGAATTTTCAAACTCGATAATCCTAGAACACAACACCACAATCTGAAGGCCACGTTTCATCCAATTTTTATATTGGACCCATCAACAACATTGAAACTTAGAAAATCATAACTGCAATACAACCATCAAATACATTTGCATCGACCAATAATTGAAACCCAATTATCACTTTCTAAATCAACCACAACTGAATCAATCAATATCTTGGAAACCCATCATCACTGAAGCAAATCACAATCAATCAATTTGATCATTCAGAACACTGTCACCAGAACACAAAACAGAACCCAAAACTCTACAACAAGAAATAGAGACAACTGAAACTTTAAACATCATACTTCATAAGGTATACGCTACTTCCATATGTCGAACCAGTGTGCATACGTACTTTGAACAAAGGGAACCAACGAAATTCAAATTTATGATCATACACTACTTTGATATGCTAAACCAGTGTGTATACACTCTTTTACTAAAGTGAACCTGCGTACAAATCTATAAATGCTAACTTAAAACATCAAAACTATTCCAGACTTCATTCATACCTAGATCATCCATTTACAGAATAAAACATGCATCAGTATTTAGATCTAGACTATTCAAGATCAAACAACATAATGATAATACTCTCAACCCTTTGTGATCCTGGTCCATCAACCCTAATTAGCCATATACGTGCATCCTTAGATCAGATCAAGAAAACCATCAGAAGCTCATTAACCTGCATATATGATTGAACACCTCATAAGATATTCAAAGTATTTGCACCCCTTGGCCTAATGATCTTCTCCTCTTTATATAGTTTTAGGCCTTTCTCAATACCACGGACCAAAACTACTTAGGACCAATACCTTGGACCAAATACCTCGGACTAATTACCTTGGGTCAAATACCTTGGACCAAAAAGCTTTGTTTTCCCAAGATATGCATGCTTTTCCTTGTGTGAAAGAGAGTGTGTACGTATACGCTCCTTTTGTTGAGTAAACCTACATGTATACATAGCTTGGTCAAGGTGAACCTGTGTATACCTTTCTTTCTTCATTCTCTATAGTTTGAACTATAATTATTTGTTGTTGACATACTACACTATGATCTGTCATCTGAGTGAGTTGCCATCAAGGACAACACCTGTATCATAATGCAAACATCCTCCACTAGATTTGAATCATGGAAAGCGGGAGAAGGTTGGGAATATGGATTAGGAATTTGATTCATTGATTTTCGAGCTTCAACATTATGACAAGGAGGCACTGAAATTGGTATTGGAAAAGGAGGAGGACATGGAAGCAAAGGAATAGTAGGTTCCTCCTCTGGGACTAGAGGTGTCTCATAGTTTAAAGAAATCCCAATCCAAATGTTCTCCAACAAAGTCATAACATAAGTGAAGGAATCGATTAGAAAAATACTTTGTTGTTTCATTAGGATTCATTCTTAGTTGATTAATCATTTTAAAACCATGTTGGTAATCATATCTATCAAAATATTGATAAAGCTCCTTAGGGAAATGATCAAAATAGTGAATAGAGGCAGTCAGTAAGGTATGGCACCATCGACTAACAAGACCTTCAAGAGTGAGGAAGAAAAGCACACAAGTAATATCTTCATCATTGATTTCATAATATTCATATAACTTAAGAAAATAAAAAATGTGCTTAGCTATGGATGTTCCATCCACAACATAAAATTTTAATTGAGACAAGTCATAAAGAGGCTCATCAGGGATTAAAAGTTTACCACTGGGTAAATTAGAGAAACACCCCAGGAGTATGATTTGATGATTAGCCATTAAATATAAGAGCTTCAACATAGACTCAAAAGGAACAAATTTTCATCTGGCCCTCCTTCTAGAGCCATAATGTTGGTAGTGTTGGATATTGCCAACATACAAGGGGTGTCCCCAATGTGAAGTCCCAATTAGACCTCACACTATTTGGAGTTGGAGCCCCATCCTAATTATCGACTCGACAACCGTAACCGTAAGTTTTGGCTTGATTTCAATGAATAACATAAGAGATTATATACATAACCCTTGAAAAGGAAAGTAAGTTGACATTGTGAAACATCGATTGTAATGGGTAATAGGATACTTTCACAAGGGGGGAGAGAGAAGTGAGCCTCTATAAGGGTGCTAAGAGTACTAACCTAAGAGATACACACGAGAAATAAATATTCGTTAGTTATTTGGTGAAATACTTCACTTATACAAAATGATCATTAAACCACACACAACACACCTTCAACAAGATAAGTACCAAGGCCCAGAAAATAGTTGGATTTCCTTAGTACATGTGAACAAAAAATATATAGCAAAATTCCAAATAATAGTCCTAACACACTCACAATACATGCATGAAAATGTGTTGGCTCATCGAGTTTCATTTATAAGGTGAAAGATGCAATTAAATAGTTACAATGATGAGACATTAGTTCCAATAGTGGAACGTAAACCACTTCTTTCTTCTCCAAAGAATAGTTTTCTCTCCTATGCCAAGTAGAGAAGCTAAGACTAGTTCTCCAAAGCTTAAGACTCTAAAACCCCATGCTTGAGTTATTAGATTGCTTTTATAACAAGAGAAATGACCTTTCATATCCTCATGAATCTTGGACTACTCTCACAAATCTTAGACTTCTTGATATGTCCCTTGGGCTTCTAAACAACTCTTGAACTTATAATGACTTTTGGACTTCTCTTAAAGACATTTTCTCCATATATGACTAAGTGACTTTTCATATTCCACATATGACTATTGAACTTGCCAAAATTAAATTTTGCACTTTTCCTTGAACATACATCATTAATTTCCACTTGATGATGTGAAATGACACATGGACACAAATTAACCATTTTTATGACACTTGTACAAGTTAAAGCTTGACAATGATGACACAGACTACATGATGAGGTGGCAATGCCAAGTTGTCTTCCTTGTTGTTTCATCTTGAATTCTAGATGATAAATCTCATTTATGCTTCACCTTCATAAAGATCCACTTTGTTTCTCATTCTCACCCTCCAAAGGGTCTTTGATCAATATCTGAATCCCCTGAGTCATCACACAACATCTTCCTTCTATCTTAGTCCATGATCTGCTTCAGGTTCCCATGATAGCTCTCTTAGTCTTCTTCTCTGCAAGTGCTTCTACATGGTTTCTCCTTTCCATCTCCTCTCAAGCATAACCTTCTCATTATTGGAAGGTACTCCAGCCGATACAAATCATTCACGATGGGGTAAGATCAGTCTTAAAACCTCTATATTATCACTATCTATCCCATGGAATGATATTCTTGTTATAGGTTTGTGAGAGGGATAAAAGAGGAAGGATTCATCAAGACGATGCAGTCAAACTTACCAATGGCTTAGGAGTTTTCTACTATTCCATGCACTATTAGGAAGATATATCCTTGGTCCAATGTGGTGAGGGAAGCCGAAGGGAAGAGGTGGAAAGCTTCATGCTTCAAGGTTGCGGCATGCTCTCCAAAGAAAAGAGAGGGAAGCTTAAAGGCACAAGTTGACTAGTCAAGGGTGTGGGGAGGCATTTGTTAGCCTCCCCTACTATACCATGTGCTCAAAGGAAGAAAAAAAGGAGGGCATATGGTGCATAAGTGCATTGGGAAGGCAAGAAGGTGAAAGGTTCAACTTTCAAGATTGATATATGCACTCAAAAAGAAAGAAAACTCCAAGGAGCGCATAGCTTGACTAGTCAAAGGAAGGATCAAAATTCCTTCAACCTTACTTAATGTTCTATGCACTCAAAGTATAGGTCAAAGGAAGGATTAGGGTGCATGAACACATTGGGGAGGGAAGATGAAAAGTTTGACATTTAGGACTACACTAGATGTGATTAAGGGGAAAGGAGTCTTCAAGAAGGGTGCCTAGTGAAAGGTAGGAGGAGGATTCCTTCAACCTTCCATGATGCACCATTCATTCTAGAGGAATAATTATGCTAATATTTGGTGCAGAGCACATTGGGGAAAGGGGAAGGGTAAAGCTTCAACATTCAAGAGTGCACCATGTTCTTAAAGGAAGAGGAGGCTTCAGAGAGAAAGCAATTTTATTCAAAAAAGGATCACCATTATTTTTTAGTGTGATTTTCATCCTAGGTTATCACAGTTTCACCCAAAATCGGGTGTTTCACCATTTTGAGTGCACTTTCCATTGATTGAGGCCATAAGGATGCAACCACTTTTCTCAGTAGGGTTTTCACTGCATTGGGATGATAGAAGGATGTTTTCATTACATGTTTTGCTTCTAAAAAAGGGTGAAATAGGTCCATTTTGCTAGAAAAAAGTGCTTTATGTGTCATTCAAGGCTAAAGTGAATGAAATTCATTGTAGTGAGTCAGTATGAGAAACAAGGGTCAAGTGAGTGTCCCTGCGAGGATCATAATATGCAACAATTTTTGGGTAAAATTGAGAGGGATTTATTGTACTAACCCTTGGGAGTAGGATTGCATCATTGAGTCCTCTAGATACGTTGAGATCCACACTCAATAAGAGGGTTAAAAGATTCACAACTTGCACTGGGCTACATGACCAAGAAAGGCTTTGAAATGGCTAAGTGTGGGATGGACAGAGTAAAAGAGGGAAATGCATTCAAACATTCCCACATAAATATATCAATACAATACAATAGAATACAAAAAAAATCATGAATGAAAATCACACCTTGAGATGATAGCAAAGCGACACTTATGTCTAAGTGCGATAGTTGAATCGACAAATTATGATGCTTGGAACACAAGTTACGACAACCATGACGATTGTGATCAAAAGGACCAGTAAGCTATAGGAATGTGTATAGTGAATGTTATAATAATAAGTAAGACCATCTAATGCAAAATATTGTGCTAAAACTAACTTTGGTGATGTGCAAAGGTGTGACACATGTAGGAGTGAAAATCATAAAACGACACCTGCAACATGAGGAAAGCATAAGATCTCACTTGAAAAATGTGGATAACCCTGAATGTGGTACATGATAGAAAAAAGATAACATGAAAATTCTAGTTATCAAAGTGAAAACAAATGAAATTGACAACCGCAAATGTGAAAGAGACACTTGTGAAGGAGAAAATGCGCAAAAGACGAGAGTTGAGGAAAGTCACCAAAATAGAAGTATAGATGCAACGAAGTGAGGGGAATTTCCAATAAATGTTTGAATTAAATGTTGAAATGAGTTGAAAATTTCATAGGAACTGTCTTGATGGATGGTGCTATGCTCATTCAAACTAGCATAAAGGAAGTGCGCTCATAGACCCATCAAAGACTAGGCATGTGTGTGTAAGTGAGTCGACAATTTAAAACTAGGAAGAAGACTTGAATGCCTTGTAAAACATCAAATGATCATGGATTAAACATAGAGAAACAAATCGTAAAATCATCAATAGGCTCCAAAATTCAAGTGTGAGCAAAATTTTGGAGGGTCTTGATCGCAACGACAATAACTTCCAAGTTTTGGAGGGAGTTTTTTGTAGTCTTGATGAGAATGTTAGCATTCAGTACAACTTATCGTCCATAGACAAGAGGGTTAACAAGATTATTGAGGACATATTAAGGATATATGTCATGCATCAATAAAGGAAGTTGGAGGAGTATCCTCCACTAGTGGATTTTGCATATAATAATGGATGTCAAGAATCCTTGAAGATGAGTCCATTGCTCCTATCAACTAGAGTGATGCAATGAACATGGTACTGATTGGATCGAATATGTTGATTGAGATGGAGCAGGAGATCTGGGTTATCAAAAGAATTTAAAGGAAACATGGGACAAGCATAACAGTTATTTAGATTAGCACAAAGCATTCCAAGAGTTTCATGTTGGGGAGCATGTGTACTTGTGCATCAAGCCCAAGAAGAGCTCATTGGGATTGGGTCATGTCAAAGTTGGAACCTCGGTATTATTGGCCTTTTAGGACCCTTGATAGGATTATACTATTGGCCTACTGACTTGCACTACTACCAACAGTGAAATTCCATGATGCTTTCCATATTTTATTGCTTATGAGATATGTGCATGATGTTGATCATGTGATTGATTGGTCTATATTATATGTGGCACTGGGGGGGTCCAACCAGAGCCACAATCCATTTTGTAGTGGAAACAACTCATTCTCTAGAACCCATCAATAAAGGAGCTTAAAGTGTAGTGGAAGCACCTTGGGCATGATGAAGCTACATGGGAGATGGCTCATCAAACACAGGAATACATCCTTCATTATTTGTTGTTTGAAGAAAATGATTTTGTGGAATTATATATATATATATATATATAATATATATATATATATATATATATATTATATATATATATATAATATATAATATATATATATATATATATATATACATATATATATAATATTATATATATATATATACATATACATACACATACACATATACACATACACATACACATACACATACACACACACACACACACACACACACACACACACACACACATATATATATATATGTATATATATACGTGTTACTCTAAATATCACAATGAGTTGTTATAAAGATCTAGTATGCGATAGGTTTGTTTTGTTTTCAGCATATGTCATTGTAAATACTGCATCGAGCTATATTATAAAGCTCCATAGGAAGTATGTTTTGTTTTTAGCGGATTGTTGGTCATAGGTGTTATAGAACATTGAAGATGATGTTTCCCTAAGCGAGAGGGGTTTGTAACAACCCCGGGTTGATTTTCCATGTAAATAAAATAACACCAAGGCCATGGGACGCACATTCCAAGTTGAATGGTTGGTAACCATTATAGTTGCATCACTTGTGGTTTATTAATGGCTAAGGAAATTGGAAAATGAAGAGAGGAAATAATGGGAATTTAATTAAGGAAATAAAGGAAAATAAGAGAAAAGGAAGGTGAAGAGACAAAAATATGCATGTAAGGGAAATTAGATAGAAAATGAAGGAAAATGAAAGAAAAATGAGACATCAATGATAGAAAGGCATCAAAGAAACAATTCATAGTTTTCTGTTGGTTTTGGCTTTCGATAAATTTCAGAGAGAGAGAGAGAGAGAGCCCCAAGAGGAGCAAGTAAGAGAAGGAAGGGAATGGAAAAACAAAATAAATCAAAGCACAAGAAACAAGAAACAAGGGAGTGCAAGAAGAATGTTGGATTAGTAGCTACAACATGAATATTTTGAAGGTAGTAGGTCGCATTTGTAATTTCCTTTTTGGAATATAAATGCATGGTAAATGCATTTGATTGTTTGGTTCATTTTTATATCATTGGCATGGGTTTTACCTCGATTGACAATGGTTTCAACCTTGTCTTGTCATTTCTTGGATAGCCATGGTGTGACAGGATTCATTATATTTTGATCTTTGGATTGTCAAAATATTTTGGATCCATTTGAGGTGGTATCAAAAAATTCCGAAGGGTTGCGATTGGATATGGTTTTATCGAAGAAGCCTTGGACAGGTGGGTGGAGACAGGAAACATCCTATGGATATGGCAATGGAATTATGAGGCATCCAAGCTTGTTTTGGGTTTATGATCTCTAGACTAGTTGAGGTGAGATTAGGGTAACTTGAGGGTGGAGGTGGTTTAACCTCTGGATTCCCTATTTGTTTATGTCTTAGTTTATCGTATGATATCCGATATTCATGCTTCGAATATGGCACAAGGGTGATTGGTTGAAAGAGATATTTGTTTCAGCCCAATATATGGCCAAGTGGTATGTGGGAGTCTCTGACTTGGTTGGATTTTTCATATGTTAATATGAACTATTTTCCTATTGTGATCAATGAACATATGTATTGGTTATTACGTTGATATTATGGTTGTTCTTTCATGGATTCTATTCTCGTTATATTCTGGTTATACGCATGGTTACATAATGTGTTCTTATTATGGATCTTGTTCATAATTCAATAAGTTATTGAATGGTTAATGAATGCATGGGATAAAAATTGTTGATGCAACTAATTGAGAGGGAATTGGACATTATTGATGCTTCTATAATGAATTTTATAAGCTTATGATCATATAAGTATTCATGACTTGTAGCTTCTATGTTTATTGTATATTTGACGAAATTCGTATAATGTATTAGGCATGTTTTGGGAAATATCTAGTCCTAGTATAATTTCTTTAGACTTGTCATCATCTTAAACCTCATTCTAGAAAGTTTGGGGTGGTTCTGGGTAGTGCCCTATACGTCAACCCCTAAAAAAGTTGTACTAATCTTACAATTGCATGCTCAAAAATGGAATATTTTGGTCATGAACGCATGCAAGGAGGCTTACATATGTGATTGGAGACTCATAACCACATGCACAATGCGTCATGGGTGTATTTGGGATGTCAAGCCTTAGAAAAATAAGTTCCATCTCAAGGATTGATCACAAAGGGTGGTTTTCAGACAACTGGGTGATCTTTGGTCCCTAAGGAATGACAATATGTTTTTGGTTAGTAGGCCCCACTTCCACAACTAGAACATGGACTTTGAGTCATATCCTAATGACACTCACCTCATGTTTACCCTGGAGAGAGCTTGTAAAAATTATCCGAATGGAAAATGGCATCAACTCATGGTATTCATCCACCCATGGAATTTTCCCATGGTATTGTAAGTGGCATCCACCCATGGTATTTATCAACCCACAGTATCATAAGTGACACCCACCCATGGTATTCATTCACCCATGGTATTTTCCCATGGTATTGTGACATCCACCCATGGAATTGACCAGTGGTATTGCGGCATCCACCCATGGTATTCATTCACCCATGGAATTGACCTGTGGTATTGTGACATTCACCCATGGAATTGACCCGTGGTATTATAACTAAAAAATACTATAAGTAACAAGTCACATTTTGTAAAAGGAGAGATGGTATGCCACAATGTAGCCTTTATAGTTATTATTTGTTTTAATAAAAAATTTCTTTGTGGTTCTATTTACTGTGTGTTCTATCATTTTCTTTCTAGCATTACAATTCTTCAGATCTTGGGGGCCTTCCCCCCAAGATCCATTTCAATCTTTTAGACCTTGAGGGTCTTCCCCCAATATCTGGATCAGTGGTATTAGAGCAGGTTACAATTCCTTGGGAATGAGGGTTTCATCCATATTTCGGTTTCAAATTTTTGTAGAAATATTCAACAAAATTGAGGCATGTGTTGCAACCTACACAGGTCACTTTCTTGGGCCAAGCAGGAAGACTTTTTCTTTTTTTCATTTTTTTGTAGGAATTGTTTTTTTGGGTGGCGAGTTTGAAGATAAGATTTGAAACATTTGGTGTAATATTTACAAAAACAAATAACATATCTGGATTCCTTGCAAAAAAATACAAAAATTCAAAAAACAAATTGGCCGAATCGGAGTTTGGATGAGGGAGATATCGCAGCTTTAAAATCAGCTATGTTGTACAATTGTTTTTTATGACAACTGGGGGATGGTCACTCTACTATCATTTTTTGAATTTTTTTGTGTAGAATTTCAGAAAACATATTATATATCTATGCTCATCTTGAAAAATCACCCAATTTAAAAAAAAATGGGTCGAATCGGAGTTTGGATGTGGGAGATATCGTTAATTTAAAATCAACTATTTTTTAGAACTTTTGTGATGGTGAAAAGTTGTAGTGCGAATATGAGATTCTAGAGTATCCATATAAGGATTTACGACACATGGGAAGATGAAAAATGGTCCTTCTATTTCCAAAAATGGGTTATAATAAATATTCAAAGTTATATTGACCGAGTTATGTCCATTTTAATTTTGGAGCAACATTAGGAGCGAGTTCCCTCTGGAGACATGCCCTCCAACCCTGCTTAAGTAGGCACCTGCTTCACATTCATCAATTTCAACATAGCAGCATTTGGCTTTGGTTCTTTGGAGACGTGCCCTCCTACCCTAGGCTATGTAGGAATCTACTACTTCATCAATAACCAACATCACAATTATGGGTCAATCGCACAAAATCCTTGTCATCAAAGTCCATTTTATAGGCCGCACACTGTTAGCATCATAGTTGGTCACAAGCATTATAGGGTATCCCTATCCTCGAACCTTCGTTTGTCATGGTTATGGGTCATCCACAAACTTACACTTCATCGAAGTCCATTTGCTAGGTCACACACTATTAGTATCACTGTTGGTCACAAGCATTAGAGGGTATCTCTATCCTCGTATCTCCATTCATCATGGTTATGGGTCATCCACAAACTCACACTTCATCGAAGTCCATTTGCTAGGCTGCACACTTTCAGTATCACAGTTGGTGACAAGAAGTACATGGTATCTCTATCCTCGGATCTTCGTTCATCATGGTTATGGGTTAACCACATAAAACCCTTCTCTTCAGTCGCTCTTCATATTCAACAAAGGCTTTGCATGAGGTAACTTCATGCAATGGGGACCATTGCTTCTTAAAGGAAAGAGGAATGATCTAAATGGAAAATGGCATCAACCCATGGTATTCATCCACCCATGTTATTCATCCACCCATGGAATTTACCCATGGTATTGTAAGTGGCATCCACCCATGGTATTGTAAGTGACATCCACCCATGGTATTCATTCACCCATTGAATTGACCCATGGTATTGTAACTAAAAAATCCTATAAGTAACAAGTCACATTTTGTAAAAGGAGAGATGGTCCGCCACAATGTAGCCTTTATAGTTATTATCGGTTTTACTAAAAAGTTTCTTTGTGGTTTCATTTACTGTGTGTTATGTCATTTTCTTTCTAGTATTACAATTCTTCAGATCTCAGGGGCCTTCCCCCCAACATCCATTTCAATCTTTTAGATCTTGAGGGCCTCCCCCCAAGGCCCCAAATCAAAAAATGGGTAAATATGGGAGGAAGCATTATAGTGACCACTTGAGCATGTGCTACTAGCATGTTTGACAACTACCGAATGTAGCACAATGTTAGTTCACCGATACTATGCCTCATGATATATTACTCTATTTAGCTTCGATATTATATTAAGTTGCAAAATTCATCAATATAGAGTAGTAGTGATATTGTCACATCTACCAAATTGCATGACTTATTTGTATTAAAAGAAATCTATAGATAATCATGCACATGTACATATATCTTATAAGGAAAAATCCCTTTGGACTTCTTCCTTTATAAATGAGTCCCACAAGACAAAATCTTGGTCTTTTGAAGTACATAGCCAAAACCCATCACAAAAATACAATGAACACCTGTCATTAGAAACCACCCTACTTGGGTCACCCTAGCATGAAGCAGGTTTATCCTCTGGTTTAGTTCTCCCCTCCCTTAAGGCTGAACAACCATAGACCACTCAAGCTACCTCTCCATCTTGTCTCAGTTCTCTTCATTATACTTGGCTTTGTACTATAAATTTGCTCCATTTTATGGTGCCTTATCCTCCCGTTCATGTGGATGTATATATGGCATGTAGTCTCCATTCATGCGGCTCTTCACTTGTATCCCTTCACTTGTCCTCAAGTAAGCTAATTGTGTGTATTGTGCACTTTAAGTCGGGTTGACCCTTTTTGACCAACACATGCCCATCATTCCAACACTTGGTTTTTCAACTCGGGTTGTCTTTTGGCCCACTAGTTGGTCCTTCCTCACCTCGTGCCAACATATCGCTCGATTAAACACGCTCTCGGTTGGATCATCTTAAGGTGATGCCCTTGGTCATGCCACTAAGCCAACATGAAAATGAACCTTGCTTTGATTTTTTGACACCTTCTTATTGTCATGCTCTTGCATAAACTTCATTTCATCGCATTTATTGCAATACTTTTGTCAGAAATATTTCGATGGGGTGTCACCCATGGTGCTTGATCTCACCAAGGTTTCTAAGGTGTGCACTTGGTGTGTCAACGACATGGAGGTGTACCCTTGGTACCCTGGTGCTTCAAAAACATGCATTAATGATTGTAATTTAGTTGGAGTGTTGGAATGTGTTAATTAATCTCACTTTCAATTAGCTAATAGTTGTTGATAATTCAAGTTGAATCTACATTTAATAAGTGTCATTCATGCACGTGTGAGTTAAAGTTAGCACATCTATTCTTAGCAATTTTAAGTCTATTTAATTACACTGTAGGCATGGTCTATATTGGAATTGGGCTTGAGGAATTCTGATTTTTAAATAAATGGGTGGACAAGATTTGATTTCAGTAAAATACTCTTCATCTAATACATCATCCAACAAATGATATGAAAAGTAGTTGAATGTATTTTCAGTTTAAAATCAAAGAAGAATAAATTTAATTTAAAAATAATTTATTTCACACCTGTTAAGCACACACTGCATGTTTACATAAATAATAATGAGATTCGATAAGATCAAGGTACAGGAATCAATCTATTGTGCATGTGAACATATTCTGTATCCATGAGAATTTTTAGACAAGATCCAATAATGTAAAGTGAAGGAACTTTATTTTCCATTTCCCATCTCAATGAGAAGGCACTAAACCACATGAATAACATGGTTGCTAACCTGTGGGTTTGTAGCCCCCTCTCTTGGGTCCCCTCCATCATTCACTCCATCTACAATTCCGATGGAGTGTTTTTTTCCATTTTATTTTCTTTGTACCCATTCGGCATTCTATAGAGTAGCTTACTAAGTATTGAACTTATTCGCAATCCCTGTGCAACTCCAATGGAGGACTTTTTTCCATTTTATTTTTCTTACACCCATTCCACATTTTATATAGTAGCTTACTAATTACTAAAATTATTCTCTTAGTTGCGATTAGTAATTCAAGCAATTTATTATTTTCCAAACCAATAAGGTCAGGAATACATTAACTAGTTCTTTCTTGATTTTACAAAATTTTCTACTTTGCCTTTGAATTTTCACAGACTTAGATAAAGTTAATAACTAGCAGGACTACAATTAGATGTGAAGAGGTTGAATGAAGCTTCAGTATGTCTCCCAATTTTTCAAGGTTTCTTTCCCTAATCAATTGTTGGGTTCTTCCACCTTTATGATTAATGTCTTTGTTTAGAAGGATTTTTCAAGTTTCATATTCAAGGTTTAACACAAATATTCACCATGCAAGGTTTTTGTTCAGGTTTTAATTCTTTTGGCTATTTTCTTGGTGTCTCCTCAAGACTTTTCTTTGGCAGTTCTACTCTAATCTTCCCTCTATTTTTGTGTAGATGCGGAGAGCTATTGTGATGTTTTCGTTCTCATATCTAGGGGTATACAATGCACAACAGATAATAATTAGAGTTTTATGGTTAATTTCCTTCATTGTCTTTTTAAATCACCAAACCCTTCTCTTAGTTAATTTATAATCAATATTGTAATCATGTATATTGTTATTATTATTAATGTTTGTTTAACTAGTTTGGTAAAAGTTAATTCAACTAATTTGATTTATAATGTGAAAGGTTAATTATTATAGGCTTTATTAAAATATATTTTGGATTTATTATTTTTACAACTAAAGTAATTAGGTTTATTTTTTGGTAGGTTTAGGTTATGATTAAAAATATTATATTTATTATATTTTAAGTTTTCAAAAAAATAAGTTAAATAAATTAATATTGATTGAACTTGTATAACTCTTTCTCTTAATATCTAGTAAGAACAATTTTTTAAATAAAATCTGGTTTATACCACAAATTATGTCATTTGAAACTCATAACATATACCAACCACATTTATTGATGTATTTATAATAATAAATTATCTTCAAACAATTAAATCAATCTATTCAAATTACTAAACAACAATTAAATTTTACTATTATACAATTATGTAATTGTACAATTCCCTTCTCGATGCATATTAAAAAAAATATAAATTATACTTCTAATTATCTTATAAATATGATATAGAACCTAAAGAATAAGTCCTTACCTACCAAAATTCCTATGACAGGTTCATTTGGCTAATCTCATAAATCCTCAATACGCGCTGAGGACATAAACCCGGCCTACCAAAGCGGAACCGACTTTTGAAAACAAAATGAATTAATCTTAATGTTTTGTTAACTAAAAACCATGAGTGACCAATGGGGCTGGCAAAATACCAAACCCATTGTAAGTACCATGAAAGAAATTATCATGATTGAGTTATACCCAAGATCAACCAGGCAGAATATATATATATATATATATATATATATTATATATATAAAAGCCAGGCAATATATATATAATATATAAAAGAAAGGTCAGGCAGAATGTTGATAACGATATGTAAACTAACAACAATTGGCTTCCAACGTACCGTTAATTACACAATGGTAAATAATTGATTATATTATAACACATCATTAATTCCTTAATGGGAAATAAGAAATTAGATGATCACATTTGATGGCTACACATGCATGCTTATATCAGTAATACTACGCTTAATGTTTATTACGGATTCTCATCCTACTTTCCTTGCATAGCCATTATGATCAACAATCCACCCATGAACAAAGGAATCTCTAATTGTGGTATATACCCAAACAAACCATTAATCCAGATCAATTTGTGGAATACTATGGATTGTCCATGCTGCTAGCCGTCCGCAGAGACGATTCCAAGAGTCCTCTCGCTGCATTTTCAGCTGGCGGTAGAAATCCCCTATGAATAATTCAGCCTTCACAAATAGTTCCTCTGTGCTCAATGTCATCCCCTCTTCCTCGCGATGCAACATATTAGTCTCTTCATCACCTTCGACCATTGCTACTTCATCGTCCTCATGAAGCTGCGTATAATCATTTCCCACATCAGTGGAAATCTCGAACACAACGAGATCAGGAGGAGGAGATGTTTTGGGCGCAGCCGGAGTGCACGATTCAGTGATTGTCGTCTCCCTGCTCTCTCGACACTCTTTGTAAAAATTGCGAAGCTTTGACGTAGATCTTTTCAATCCAGATTTCCTCCCATATAAACCAGAAGCCGGAGTCCAAGTGGCCTTCAAATCGTTGAAACTTCTGCTTCTACCTCCCACTACGACTGCAGCAATTGGCTTTTGAACTCGAGCTGGAGATGCAACCGGGGTGAAATTGTTATCAACTGGATCAGCTAATTTAGACTCTAACAATAATATTGTCATGATCAGCATCAACATCAGTTATAGTCTCAGTAATGTCAATTTGGGTACCTATTATGCCATAATTATGAGATCGATCGTCGTTGGAGGTTGGGGGAGCTGGAGAAGATCAATCGTCGTTGGAGGTTGGGGGAGCTGGAGATATGAAAGCACAAGTGACACGAACAATGTTAAGAAGAACGTACAAGCAAGTTACAATGATCCAAGTGGACACACAATTCCAAAGCCTGGGAGCAACAACCAGCAAAACAAATTCTGCGCTCTGCTGGAGGCGACAGAGGGCTGAGGGAAGTAAAGCGACGGAGATAGTGAGTATAATGGCAGTGCTAGTCATAAGCACCAAATTCACATTCCGCCATTTTGCAAAGGCTTTTCCGCCCTGCCGTGTGACATAATAAATTTGTTGAGATTTTCGGTTTTCATAAATTAGGCAAAAATTTTATGAACATGACAACAATAGGATTTGTTGTTATATTAGCTCTATTTTGTTGGGAAAGAGTTAATGCATCCTATATTTGTTGTGAGAGGATTTATGAGCCAGTGAAATTCTCTTACCTATAAAATATATGCCCTTACAGATATTGGGATGAATTAGAGAATGTGAGGAAATAATTATTTGTAATTTTCTAATTAATAATAAAATTGCCGATGCCTCTGTTTGGTGGACGTAGCCCAGATTGGTTGGGTGAACCACGTTAAATCATTGTCTATTGTGTATGATTTTTATACTGTATTTTGTCTTTTAGTTTCCGATGCTCATTTTTATGCTTCAACAATTGGTATTAGATCGTGTTGGAGCGAATGCGTGTGTGTGAACGGATCATTGTAGGTGGAGTTTTCCAAGTTTTGGCGATTGGCGTGGGTTCTGATGAAATAGTCGTGCCAATAATTGAAGTGAATGGAATGGCGCGGGTAATCAGGGAATAAAAGTGCCAATTGGCGCAGACCCGACTTTATTAGTCACGCTAGGGCACCAAGATCCCGATCGGCGTGGATCCGAGGGGAAAAGTTGCGCCAATTTGCCATTTACTTAGAGCGATTTTGCTCTCGGCGCGGATTTTGCTCATCTGTTGTTCTGGTAGCGCCAAGTCCTCTTCGGAGCGCCAACCGAGAACTGTGTTGGTAAAACTGCAATTGTTTATTTGGTTTTTTATTTTATAATTTGTAGTTTGTACAACAGAGCGATTTTGTGATAGAATAAAGACAGTACAGTAGAAGGCGAAGGCATTTGTTATTAGATATTAATTTGATTCATTAACAAGTTAGAATTGGAGATTGTTTTTTGGTTAATACAATATGGCGAAAACTCAAAGTGCTCGTTTTGAGATTGAGAAGTTTAATGCAAAAACAACTTCGAGATGTGGAAGGTGAAGATGTACGATCTGCTTGTCCAACAAGGTGTGGCAAAGGCGTCGATGGGCAAATCCAAACAGCCTTACAACATAACAGATAATGAGTGGGACGAGATGGATAAAAGAGCAGTGAGTGCTATTCGGCTGTGTTTGGCGGATGATGTTTTGTTTAATATCGTGTCAGAGAAAACAACTGATGGTTTATGGACGAAGCTTGAGAAGCTATACATGACAAAATCCTTAACCAGTAGGATTCTCCTAAAGCAACAGTTGTACAGTTTGCAAATGAAGGAAGGTACATCGATTGTTGATCATTTGAATGCTTTTAATACTCTTCTAGTGCAATTAGAAAGTATAGAAGTAAAATTTCAATCCGAAGATAAAGCTATTACTTTATTGTGCTCGTTGCCCGAGTCATGGGATCATTTTGTTACTTTTATAAGTCTTAGTTCATCAGAAACCATTGAGTTTGATGATGTAGTTGCATCTTTATTATCTGAAGAAATAAGGAGAAGGTCACATTTAGAAACCTCTACATTAGAAGCAATGATTGTCAGAGGTCGTTCTAAAGAAAGACGCTCCAGTAGGAAGAGCGACTGATGTTGAAAGTCGAAAGGGAAGAAGAGTAAGGTGAAGTGTTGGTTTTGTGGCAAATCGGGGCATTCGAAGAAGGACTGCTGGAAGTGACAGCAAAATTCTAAAGAAGATTCTTTGACAGAGAAGGAGGAGGAAAGTACGACAGATACAGGTTCGGCATCTGGTTCATGTATGAGTGATGAAGTATTATCAGTTAATTTGTCAAATCATGATCAACATTGGTTGTTAGATTCCGGTGCATCAAACCACATGTGTATTCATAAAGAATGGTTTAAGACGTATAAATAAATTAATGATGGAGTCATGTACATGGGTAATGATGTAACATGTAATATTGTGGGAATTGGGAGTATACAACTGCAAATGTTTGATGGGACAACCAAAATGTTAACTGATGTGAGACATGTACCAAATTTAAGGAAAATTTTGATTTCACTAGGAGCACTTGATACAAATGGATATAAAACTGTAATTCAAGGTGGAGTAATGAAAATTTACAAAGGTATTTTACTAGTTATGAAAGCTAATAAGGTAGGAAATCTATTTCAGTTAGAAGGAAGTACAAGGTCAGATCATGTGTCTACGGTGTCTGAACATGACAGTAGTTCCATTCACTTATGGCATCAAAGGTTGGGCCATATGAGCGAAAGAGGGTTAAAATTTTTGGCTGATCACAAGTTACTTCCAAATCTAAAGTCTGCAAAGTTAGATTTCTGTAAGCATTGTTTGTTTGGAAAACAAAGTAAGCAAAAATTTAAAATAGGCAAACCTATTAGTAAAGGAATACTTGACTATATCCATTTAGATGTTTGGGGTCCAGCCCCTACAACCTCTTATGGTGGCTCGTCATATTTTGTATCATTTATTGATGATTTTTCTAGGAAAGTGTGGGTCTACATGTTTAAAAGGAAGTCTGATGTTTTTATAGTTTTCAAGCAGTTTAGAGCATTGGTAGAAAACATCACTGGTAGAACAATAAAATGTTTAAGAACTGACAATGGTGGTAAGTTTAGTTCTAAGGAGTTTGACAACTATTGCAAGGATGCAGGGATTGAGAGACATAAGACCACGATGTATACTCCTAAGCAGAATGGAGTTGCTGAACGCATGAATATGACTCTTTTAGAGAGAGCAAGGAGTATGCTGAGTAACGCCGATTTGCAAAAAGAGTTGTGGATAGAAGCGATGGCTACAACTTGTTATGTGATAAATCGATCACCATCAATGGCGATAGGTTGCAAGATTCCTCAAGAGGTATGGAAAGGTCACCCTTGTGACTATTATAAACTCAGAGTGTTTGGTTGTGATGCATATGCTCTAGTGCCTAAACATCATCGAATTAAATTAGATCCAAAGTCTAAAAGGTATATCTTTGTTGGGTATGGTGATGGAACAAAGGGATATAGATTGTGGGATCCTACTACCCGCAAAATCATCATCAACAGAGATGTAAAGTTTAATGAATCCTCTCTTGTACAGTTAGATGTAGATAATAAATTGAAACAGGATGATGTATCTAACTTTCAGCACATTCAGTTTGACAACAATTCTAATGATAGTCATGATGACCATAGTTCAGATACTAGTCATGAACAGGTTTCAGAATCAGATCATGAACAAGTTTCAAGTATAGATCATGACCAGGTCTTAGATACTGATCATCAAGAAGTTGCTACAGATGGTAGTCAGCCAATCGAGGAAGCACCAGAAACATCCTTAAGGAGGTGTACAAGAATCAAATGGCCACCGAAAAGGTATGATGATTATGTTACTTCAATTGCATTTACCGTTAATGACGATGAACCTCTGTGCTATCAGGAAGCAGTAAAAGGTTCAAAAAGTGACAAGTGGAAAGTAACTATGAAGGACGAAATGATGGCCTTAGGTAAGAACGGCACATGGGATCTGGTTGAACTTCCGAAAGACAGGAAAACTGTGGGGTGTAAATGGGTTTTCAAGCTGAAACAGGGTGTGAATGATACAGAGGACAGGTACAAAGCGAGGCTAGTCGCAAAAGGGTTCTTCCAGAAAGCTGGCATTAACTTTCATGAGATCTTTTTACCAGTTGTTAAAATAGTTTCAATTAGAATTGTGTTGGCATTAGTCGCTTTGCTTGATTTAGAGTTGCAGCAATTAGATGTTAAGACTGCATTTCTACATGGAGACTTAGATGAGGAAATTTATATGGAACAATTGGAAGGGTTTGTTCAGCATCGCAATAAGAAATTTGTCTACAGGCTCAAGAATTGATTGTATAGCGTGAAGCAGTCGCCTTGGCAGTGGTATAAGAAGTTTGATTCTTTCATGTTGAGTCAAAAATATGTAAGAAGTGAATATAATCATTGTGTTTATTTTAAGAAATTCAGTAATGGCATATTCATTATCTTAGTGTTGTATGTTGATGATACGCTTTTAGCAAGAAAAAGCATAGATGAGATCAACAGGTTAAAGGATCAGATGGCAAGGACATTTGGTATGAAAGATCTAGGAGGAGCAAGACAGATTTTGGGCATGGAGATTTTCAGAGACAAGAGCAATGGTAAGCTGTGGCTATCACAACAGAAGTATATTGAGAAGATACTCTTGAGGTTTGGTATGAACAATGTGAAGCCTGTGTCAGTCCTTTTAGCTTCCCATTTTAAGCTTTCTTCTAGTTTATGTTCTAATACAGATGAAGAAAAGGAATATATGTCTCGAATTCCACATGCCAATGTAGTAGGGTGTTTGATATATGCGTTGGTTTGTACTGAACCAGATATTTCACATGCAGTTGGGGTTTTCAGCAGGTATATGGCAAATCCAAGTAAAGAACACTGGTCAGCAGTGAAATGGGTGCTTCGGTATTTGAGAGGCACAAGTGATTATTGTATTACTTATAATAAGAGTAGTGAATTTGTTTGCGGATATTTTGATTCCGATTTTGCAGGTGATTTGGATAAGAGAAGGTCAACATCAAGGTATGTCTTTACTCTTGCAGGTGGAGCTATTAGTTGGATGTCAAAGCTACAAAACATTGTTGCTTTATCCACTACTGAAGCAGAATACATTGTTGCTTCTCATGCTTGGAAAGAAGTGATTTGGTTGGAAGGTTTGTTTGGTGAGTTTGATAGGTTGCAGGACAACATCAAGTTATTTTGTGATAGTCAAAGTGCAATACATTTGGCTAAAAATCCAGCTTATCATAGTAAATCAAAGCATATACCGATCAAGTACCATTTTGTAAGACAGGTTATCACTGAAAGGGGAGTCTCTCTTGAAAAGGTGTATACAAAAGAGAACTGTGCAGACATGTTCACGAAACCAGTTTTGTTAGAGAAACTACGTTGGTGTTTGGCTTCTCTTGGCTTGCAGAGAAGATAAAAATAATAAAGAAAGAGGGTACCAAGCTAATTGTTGTCAAGGTGGAGATTGTTGAGATTTTCGGTTTTCATAAATTAGGCAAAAATCTCATGAAGGTGACAACAATAGGATTTGTTGCTATATTAGCTCTATTTTGTTGGGAAAGAGTTAATGCATCCTATATTTGTTGTGAGATGATTTATGAGTCAGTTAGATTCTCTTAGCTATAACATATATGCCTGTACAGATATTTGGATGAGTTAGAGAGTGTGGGGAAATAATTATTTGTAATCTCCTGATTAATAATAAAATTGCCGATGCCTCTATTTGGTGGACGTAACCCAGATTGGTTGTGTGAACCATATTAAATCATTGTTTCTATTGTGTATGATTTTTATACTGTATTTTGTCTTTTAGTTTCCGCTGCGCATCGTTATGCTTCAACAAAATTCACCTCCTTCACCATTCATAATCTGAACACAATTAGTCTGAGCAACTTATAAAACAATTCTCTAAACACTAGTAATGTCAACTGTAAACACCGCAAAATGTTAATACCGAATGATTTAGAACATAATCACCAGATTCGAATTCGAATTCAAGAAAAGATTGGACCCTATAAAATTCAATAGGGACAACATACATATTGCAAATACTTAATATATTTTTTTTTAACATTGGATTTA
>APFE031688767.1:679-66629 GCA_000404065.3 Pinus taeda | reverse complement strand
TTTATAAAAATTATTGTTTATTTTTTCCAATTTTCTGATTAATCCTCATATATAAAAGTACCCAATGGAGGAGGGAGCGGGCGCGTGCCGGAGCGGGGAAGCGAGCCGAAGTAATCCAGTAGCCATCGCCACAGCTCTTTAGCCTCAGTTTCGACCAATCACAGACATGTGGTTTGCAAATGGACCAATGCATGTTTCCACGATCCCTTCCATTAGGCTGCTAGCTGTTACTTTTCCATGCATCATTCCCTATCGATGTGCAGGCACCTTGTCGGCACCTGTTTACTACCTCTTCTCTCTACAGAGCCAACTACAACCTTTTTTGCACCATTTAACCAGCCTCACGGCTTTGTTCTAAGTTTCTTGGCTAGCCAGATGCAGCACTGAAGCCTTCTCACTTCTTCGGTTCAGGTTCCATACTCTCTTGTGTTCTCGATTGTTGTTGGTGTTCTTTCTCACGCTTTCCCCTCTACATGCGTCCGGATAGAGGTCAATATTTACATCACCCTTGTAAGTTGTGGGTAACATCCTATTTACAGTTAATAGGAATACAATTACTAATGCTTTGAAATTATAATATGGCGTAGTTATGGAATGATGTGAATGTTTCTTATCTATTTTTTGCAATACAGTGCTGGTACTTAGTTCCTATTTTAGAACTTGTGCGACTTTTTTGGTTTTTGTCTAAGATTGGCTCATGTATAGAATGGGAAATTCCTTTCCTGGTCTATTGTGATAAGGAATGTCAATATCAAGAATGTTTTTTTAGCCTGTTTACTCCCTCTGGGTATCCTCATAATGTTCTCGGCAATATTTCAAAAATTGAGGAAGTATATTGTAATTTACAAGCCATGCACAGACATAAGGTTTCGATTCGGAGATTGGTGGTGTATTGTCAAGGTATATTGCTGTTGTCTAGTTTGTCATGAATCCCTCTCCAGCTAGTTCATCCTCAAAAGTCTCGGCTTTGGTAACTCAGTAGACCACCCTGCTCGGAGCCTTCAGATCCCACCTTTTCCAAGAACTTTGTTCGAAACGAATTTTTTTTTCGTGACCGAATCCCTCTGATTTTTTCTGATCGATTTTTTCAAAATTTTATTTGGGATTGGGGTGGATATCCTTTAATGACCTATCTTGTACTTGAGTGTTTTTGAATTTTTAGGATCCTCCCTTTTTGGTCAATTTTCCGGAGCGGTGTCATCATCCATAGTTATGATTTCTAGCCAAGTTGTATTCCTTCTGGGCTCAAGCTTGCCTTGATTTATGGAAGAAATCTTCCCAGCATCATCTTGCTGCTTTCTCGATTCTTCTAAAAATATGTCCTTGTGTCAGATTGGTCCCATCTTCACACATTTCCCCCTCTCGGCATTTATATAATCCAAGTATCTCTCTCAGAGGTTAGTCAGAGGGTGTTTAATTTCTTGTACTAATTGGATTTGGAAATATAATCTTGATAAGTGCTCCGGATGTTAATCCAAGGAGAAAGTTTTTCTGGAGACGCATGGACGGTGGGTCTGATGCATCGGCCACGGAGGTGCTGATTCAGGCCACTCTGATCGCTAAGAGAGCTTGGGAGAACGCCACGCTATCGGGGGGTGGAAATCAACCCTAGATGACGTGGTCATTAAACCGTCTTTGCATGGTGCTGATAGGGAGAAGGATGGACGGTCATCCTGAAGGAGAGATAACTCTACACAGGAGGGAAATGTTTTTCTCGAGCATTAAAACCGCTATAATAAATCCTGGAACCCTGTCAAAACCACTACTCGGCCTTCTGCTATTAAGTTGGACAATATTCACCTTACCGAAAGAATTGAAAATTTACAGAACCTCGCCTTGGTCGGTAGGTGGCACTTTTCGGAAATGAACGATGCCGAGATGACGAAGTGGTTAAGAGTCCATTGGAAACCAGTGATAGGATACACTCCCATTATCTCTAACCTCATGAAGGAGTGGTATTGCTTTCACTTCTTAAATGTCGCTGATGTTGAAGTTATCCTCAAAGGTCCTTGGGTTTTTAAGAGGAGCTTTCTTGCTCTTTATAGATGGTATATTGGGTATGATCCGTTGAAAGAAACTCCCTCTAATAACTTGATCTGGGTTAAACTCCCAAATCTCCCCCTGGAAATGTTGTCCAAGGAGATTCTCGTGGAGATAGGCAACTCAATCGGTAGATTTGTCTATGTAGATCCATGGTGTTTGGGTGAGAAAGACAAAAGAATTGCGTGGATTCTCATTAAGAAGGACTATAGGGGGGATATCCAGATCACATTGAGATAGCATGGAGAGGATTGAAAATCAATCAAAGACTGGATTTTTGGGGCATCCCTTTCAGATGCGCCACATGCCACAAAACAGTTCACCTCATAAAAATATGTTCTCGCATTTGGTTCTTAAAAGGAGAGTTTTTCATCGTAAGGTGAGGTCAAATTATTCTTCTGACAACTTATCGGCGACTGCACTGTTAGATGAAAAGCATCCTAATAATCAAGAGCCTAATATATCCTCATGCCTGCGGGTATTGTCTCAAGACTGTTCTCAGAATCCCAATGCCAGACCTGGTAGCTTGGTTATGTTTGAACGCCTTATCATGAAAAGTCCTACAGCGTTTCAATGCGCACCCATTCTGGAACCGAGAGGTGACATAGTCGTTCCTTCCCCTCTTCATTTTCATCCTAAGGATCTCTCTCTGGGGTCTCTCCCCACTCCTATTTCGTCCTCTTCGCCGACTCCCAATAAAAATATTTTATCCTCTAAGAAAGGAAAAGAGCCATTTGTGGCTGTCACTCCTGTTAACTCCCCTGCTTCGTCTCGTACTAATTTGTGTGACAACGATTTAGACTTTCTCCTTAGCAGAAAATCTCTCGAGCTTGAGCCATTAACCATTCATAAACCAATGAACCATGTTTGTCCTTTCATTAGCCCGGGTTCTGCTAAGAATATAACTGAGAGGAATAAGATCAGGGGGGGAAGTAGACATTTTAGGGGGAGCTCTATCGTTACAAACAGTGGGGTGAGGAACCTATCTTTGGTTGATGTTCCCATTTATGATATGTCGAATTCTTAGCCTCTTAGAACAAGCACGGCTAGAGAATCTTCTAAATGACAGTCATTATATCTATGAATATTAGAGGTCTCGGCGCAGACCAAAAAATTTTAGCGCTAAAGGATATTTTCTACTCAGCTTGGCTGAAAATAATTTTAATCCAGGAAACTATGCACAGTAGCCATGCTTCCATTTCTTATTTTAGGAAAATGTTTCCTTCATGGTATCTGGTAGCCTCTGAGGCTAGTGTTCTGTTAGGGGGGCTAACAACATTATGGGATCCTCAATGGATCAATGCCAAGGCTTACAAGTGCTTCGCTGGCATTGTGATCTCAGCTTATATCAGGGGAAAAGTTTTCCCTATAAATATTTTAAACACCTATACGCCTTATAAGAATAGGATTCCTTTCTGGGAGAAGTTTTTTGCCTCAGATCTTTTTGATATTGAATCTCTGGTGATTGCAGGTGACTTAAATGTAACATTAAGTTCTGATGAATGTTGGGGATGTTGCAGAAAAATGGATCCACTTGCAGACCACATAAAGTTTGAACTTTTGAACAAAAACCTTGTGGATATCGCCCCATCGGAAATGAAGCCAACATGGGATAATGGTAGAGCAGAAAAGGCATATATTGCCAAAATAATTGATTGTTTTATAGTGCATGTTAGCATTATAGATAAACTAGGCATGCCTTTTTCAATGGGTGGGAATCCTTTTGTATCTGGCCATAGGCCAATTTTTCTCAGCTGGCGAGAAAAGGGATTCCGGAAGGGGTACCCTTTCAAATTCAATAGAACATGTTTAGAAGACCCAACCTTTAATGATATCATATCCAATGCATGGAAGGATTTATCTGCTAGAGCTATGCTCCCCCATTATTGACTTTTAGAGACAAGATGGCTGTTGTGAGAAAGGTGGTAAAAGAATGGAAAATTGAAAAAACGAAAAAGGATAGGTAGGCGATTCAGGAAACTCAACGGGAGCTGGACAACATTATAAAATCTATGGATGCTAACTCTTGTCCTTTTAGCACGAAATGCCTTATAAGAGAGCTCGAAAGGAAAAAACACATTTTGCTGAAGCAGGAAGAATCTACATGGAGGCTTAAAAGCAGGGCAATATGGCTCAAAGAAGGGGATAGGCACATGAAGTTCTTTCATAAATTTGCAAATTTCAGACGTGAGAAAAATACCATATGGAAGATAAGTGATGGCAATGGGGGCTTCTTCATCTCTCAAAAAGACATTTCAAGGGAAGCTGTACGTCATTTTAAGAGTCAAGATAGAAGAAGGGAGGGTGGCGCTTTTCAGGAAATTCTATGGGGTATCGAATTGGTTCCTCAAATGTTCGATGATGGAAAAAATGAGTCCCTGTTTCAGCCAGTTACAGAGAATGAACTGCTTGGAGTTTTGAAGGCCTTTAAAAAGGACAAATGCCCAGGCCCAAACGACTGGACTATTGAATTTTTTACTCATTTTTTTGATATCATTAAGCAAGATTTACTGAGGGTGGTTGAAGCATCTAGAATGACTGGCAACATTCACCACATTACTACATCCACTTTGATTGCTCTAATTCCTAAAAATGTGGATGTGGTTTCCTTTCATGATTTTAGACCGATCTCATTATGCAACATATCCTTTAAAATCATCACAAAAATTATTGCTGAAAGAATAAAAGGAACTCTGGTTTCCTTCCTCAGTAAGGATCAACATGCTTTTCTAAAAGGGCGGAACATTTTGGATGCCATGGCCAATACTGAAGAGTGTTTTTTCTCTATGATTTCAAAAAAATTAGATGCGACCATTTTGAAAATCAACTTGCAGAAGGCCTATGATTGTTTAGGCTGGGGGTTTATTAGATGTTTATTGGCTAAGATTGGAGTGAGGCCTAATTCCATCCGGTGGATCATGGCATGCATAGAAAATGTAAACTACGCGGTTATTATCAATGGAATACCTTCCCCTTTTTTTATAGGTGAAAGAGGGCTTCGTCAAGGATGCCCCCTTTCGCGTCTCTTATTTATCCTGGCTATGAACTCACTCAGCATCCACATAAACAAAGCAGTTTCCGAAAATAGATGCAGGCCTGTCAAGATATGCAAAAATAATTTCATATCACACAACCTCTTTGTTGATGATGTGCTCTTATTTTCAATGCTCTGTAGGGTTTCGTGGATATGTTTAAATGAACTTCTTGAAAGATTCCAAAGAGCAACTGGGCTTATAATTAACAAGGCGAAATCCACCCTCTTTCACAATGATTCCAACATGGATTTGGTGAAATGGATCTCTAAATTGTTTGGTATAGAGATAAGATCGCTCAAGGATGGCTTTAAATATCTAGGCTTTCAGCTCAAAGCTAAGGGTTAGTCCAAGAATGATTGGCAATGGTTAATAGAGAGATATTATAAAAAGATTTTGACATGGAAATATAGGAGTCTCTCTTTGGCAGGCAGAATTATATTATCTCAAGCCGTTTTGCTGCAGATGGTTGTCTACTGGGATCACTTGTTCTACCTTCCTGCAAGCATCCTTCATAATATGAACAAGGTTTCGGCTAATTTTATCTAGGGCGGTAAGTCAGAACAACGGAAATTCCATCTTGCCAAAATGGAAAGTATCTCGTTAACCAAGCACCTTGGTGGATGGGGATTAATGAATTTAATGGCTTTCGGAAAAGCGCCCTTATGTAGATCGTTATAGAGAGGTATCTTTGGGGAAGGACCTTGGAGTAACACTGTTAAATTGAAATACTTGAAAGGTAAAAATTTGGAATTCTGGTTTAGAGCAGGGTCGATTGGGACTAAGCACGGTTCTTCTATTTGGCTTAGTCTTCAAAATATTGAGCAATACTTTTTAAAGAATCTAAAGTGGAGGATCCATTCTGGTAGCGGAATACTAATTGGCATCAATCCCATTTTGTGCGGCCACAATGACATTTTCATTCCTGAGAATCTTTTATCTTTCTTTCACAAGAATGGTATCTTTACATGGGACAAACTCATATCCGCCTGGCATGGCTCTGCCCCTTTATGGAGGAATGTAAACGATCTTTGTTTATCGGATAGTCTGGTTTTGTCATGGAATTTTGTCAAAGATGCTCTTGGTGGTCGTGGGCTTCAACACTTTGGGTCAGCTGATCACTTAATATGGACTGTGCCAAATGCTCAATTGTTGATTCGGGTAAGAGGTATTTACTCTGATATGATCAATTCAAAGGTCTCTCACTCACATGCAAAGTTTCCTGTGGCCCTCTGGATGGCGGGATGCCCCCTTAAAATAATCTATTTCGCGTGGTTGGTGTTCAACAACAAGAATTTGTCATGGGATAATTTAAGGAAAAGAAGCTGGCACAGTCCAAGCAGGTGTTCGATGTGCGAATCAGCCGAGGAGTCCAATTACCACATGTTCTTCCAATGCAAATCCACTCAGCAAATATGGTATGATCAGGCTATTCTTTATGGCTTTCCTCATGTTGATTTTGTTTCTACCCATGCAACATTCGAATGATGGAGCAGGCAAAGAGAGCCACAGAAATTTCTCATTTTAATTGTACTATGGTGCGCTTGGAAATGGAGGAGTTGTAAAATCTTCAAAGACTCAAAGGAACCCCTTAATTCTATTCTATAACACATTATTGCCATCTATGACTCAGTTCCAAAAACGCTGCCCAAAATGAAGAATACAATCAGGAAAGAAGAAGAATGTCGTCTCAACAGGTTCCCTTGTGCATTCTTTATCGGAGTTGAACAACAAAATATTTGCGGTTGCGGAGTTCTCATTTGCATGGATGAGAAGCTACAATGTCTTATTTCTTGGAACGGAGGAACAAGCTCTAATAGGATGGCTGAGGCTAGAGCTCTGGTGGGCGTTCTTGCCTTCTATGTTTTCTTTGATGTTCAGGCTATTTCAATCTTTGGTCATTCCAGGCTGGTGATTGACCATATAAATGGGGCTGGTCACATAAGGAGCCCTCAGATGGACGGCTGGATGGACAAGACAATGTTCCTATGGGGGCTCTTGGGAGACTACTCCATTCAACTTATTGGTCAAGATCAAAACCTCCGAGTGAACTGCCTTTCTAAGGACAATCTTCTCCTCGAATCTGGATCATGGTCTATGGAAGTAAAGGTGGATGAGAATTCTTGTTTTGTCCAGGATTTCTCTCTCCCTGGTTACTAATTTTGATGCCTCTATGGTTTTCTCCCGAATGGTTTTTGGTCTTAACTTTTGCTAATGCATTTGACATGCCTTTTGCCGTTCTGTATAGTTTCTTAGTACTATTTATCTTGAACTGGTTTGTGATGTTGTATATGTCTTTTTACGAACCTATGATGTTGTATCTGCCCTCGTCGCTTCTATCATGGCTGCCCCACAAGCCACTTTTTGTATTTTCTGATGTTTTATATTGTCGCAATATAATACAATGATGCTTTTTCTCTCTGAAAAAAAAAATATAAAGGTACCCAATAATTTTTTTATAAAAAACTAAAAAAATTAAGCTCATTAAAACTAAAAAAAATAGCATTAAAGCTAAAAGATCACTGCATTATTTTTATAGAATTTCGATTCTCAAATTTCCACAGGGTTGCGTAATTTATAAAAGGTAATTGAAAAACTCGATTTACTTCTTCTGTGATTTTATTCAGCAGCTATTTGTCAGCGTTCCTATCCATGGTTACATAGAACTCGAGCTTCATTGTTCTACACAGCCACACTCTTCGTCAACTCAGTAGGAGCAGCATAGTGGACATTGGACATTAACTGATAGAAAGCTTTGACCAAAATCATTGCTGACCTGTACCGAATTGGAAACTGATGAATTATTAGTTGTACCGAACCTAATCAGCAAATTTCCGAATTCTTTTTGCCGATATAACCGAACTTGGTAACTATGATTCAGACTTCAGAAATAACTTAGCCTAAAAAACATAATGTAATAAATTTTCGGCAGTAGTTCAACTCTGGGAAAATTAGTGCAGATGAGAATCTTGTAGAGGAATAACGAAAACTGAAACAAACTCCCGTAACGAAGGCTGACAAACAAGATAAGCAAGATGAAATACGGCCGATACAATTACAGGAGTGTCATAATCGAGGAGAGGGGAAAAGGTCATTTAAAAGGATTCGACGGAAAATGCATGTTTCAAAGAAAGGAAAGTATATTAGAAAATAATTTAGGGACGGTTGTGAACCAATGGTAAGCAACTCATGTGTAAATGTATCCCATTTATCGCGACTAAATACATCGGATATGAAACTTTCAAAACTTTCAATTTCAACTCATATTGATAGATGTGGGTGCATCATAATCATAATAATAATAATAATAATAATAATAATAGCATGTGTATATTTTTTAAGAAAACATTATTTTTCATTTAAAAAAAAAGTGATTACTATAGCGTTTTTCTAATATACATTTTTCAAAAAAAACAATTATGTTACTTGTTTCTCAATTTATTTAATAAAAACTTAGTATAAAATCTCATTTATCTATTGTCTTTGTCCTTCATTTATACATAATTGCTTTGTTAAAAGATTATAATAATTCCTTCATTTATTACTATACCTTGCTCGAGAGCATGAAAGTAAACGAAACATGTCTATGTTGCAATGTCTCTTTTTGATAACATGTCTGCAACCCCATTCTATTCCCATTACACATGCCTATATGTAATCAGTGGAAGAGCAAGCTCCAACCCCATTCTATTCCCATTAGACATGCTTATATGTAATCAATGGAATGGCATGCTCCAGATTCTTTCAGGATATACCTTAGCCATGCAAGCAGATTGAAAAGATTGAATTGATTGTATCCCAAACCCATTGAATGACACTTCCATGCAAACAGATTGAAAAGATTGAATTAATTGTATCCCATACCCATTAAATGACACTTTTTGAGTCAATATCTTTATGGTCTCAATACCTAACCATTTTGCACATAGTAGTGTTCCCCATAATGCTATGATTTCTACTTTACTGTTTGTACCACTTCCACCTTCCTACCAAAAGTGATAAAACTTATCAAAGTTCCAATATAATATATACCTAACATCCACACTTTTATATATACCTAACATACACACTTTTGTAAACATGCCTCATAAAAAACCCAAGACTAGTGCACTCCAAATATCAATATACTTGAGATTACGTTTGTGGACTTTTATATTTATATATATTTTATTTTATTTTTATAAAATTAGTTAAATTATAAAAAAATGTAATAGAAATTTTATTTTATTTGATTGAGGAAATTTTACCTTTTTAAATATATTTAGTATATATTATAGCTTAATTAATACTATAACAAAACTATAACTGGTTTTTATATAACTTTTTAAAATTAATTAATTCACACGACTTTTTTTAATTAATTCTATTAAAATAACAAAAAAATTCATAACTAATTCACATCTCAATTTCCGAGGTATAACTATTAATGTTAAAAAAAATCGAAAATATTTTATAGAAATATTATCTCCAACTTAACACTTAATAATTATTAACTACATAAAAAATTTAAAACTCTACTGCAAAAGGCATACACTATGACACTATGGTGTAGACACTATCACCATAGTTAGTGTTGTTGATGCTGAATGCGCACGCTCATATAATCAAATGTCATATGTCGTTGGTGCTTTGAACAAGAAGAGGTGCTGTCTTGGTTGGCTTCCACCTTCACTTACAACCAGCCTATGGCTGTCGCCCCGCCAGTTCATTCTTAAACTTTGTCGCATGGTGTACTAAAATGGAGTTATTTGGGCAGTATAACTATAGGAGTAGGATAAGGATAAACCAAGCTTGAGAGGAGACGAGTGGAGGGTTTTTCTCTTTACCTCGCCTAAGGAAAATCGTCCTATTGAGTTAACTTTGTTTGTGTTCACTGTTATGCTTTTGAAATGCAAACGTTTAGATAAGAATCCCATCATGCAATTTCTTCTCAGTTTGTCCACGTGAAGATCTTCGCAAGTTATGGTGTTGAAGTAGTGTTGGACCCACGTGCCTACTTTGGGGATTTGTTAATGATTTGCGGTGGACTTTGACATGCAACTAGGTAAGTTGAATAATATTATTATTGCAACTTGGACTATACAACGGGATCCTCATATACCGCTGAAGTATTATGTGGATGAAAAATGCCTTGTGGCTCGTACTCTAATACTCCTGTAGAAGAAACATAACCACAAGCGATGTTTCAGACCATATTAGAATTGAATAAATGAATTATGGCAAAGCAATTCGAGTACATAAACGTTGTCACCTTTTATAATCGTAACGTAAGAAAACGGTTCAGCTAGACATTGAACTGATAAAACATTCAAGGAAATCAAACACAATATTTTTTTCCTCTATAAAGTTCCATGTCGAGCTCAAAGGTGGGTAACGAAGAACAATATGGTTACATCGTCTTTTGAAAGCATGCTAAATCCAGCCGCATAAAGAAGTGGCTACTGAAATTGATGTGAAAGTCATGCACAATGTCGTTGTTGGGAGTAGGTGAGACAATCAACCTATGAAGAAAACCACGTCCATAAAGAAATATATCGATATCGAAATATTAGTGCACGTTCAATCCGTCGAGCTAGAAATATAAGTCCACGATAAATACATGAGTGCATTTAATCTTTGAAAAATAAGAGGTTGGTTTTCTAATATATTTAAAAAATGGTTTTTAAAACATTAAATTAATTAAATGCTTACTTACATGCAACTAAACGCAATATATATAACCAATATTTATCATTCCATTTTTTATGAAGATTTTATTACGCTAAGACAATAGTTACAAAGATGCATTATTTTTCATTCATAATACAGTACATTGCCTTGGTTCAAGGACAACTTTTGATTTTTTAGTGAGTTTTTTCTTCCAAGTTTCCATGTTTTTATAACTACTTTTTTTCTTCATTTCCTGTCATTCTCCCTTGCTTTTGGTTCTTTCTCATCTAAACAAGGCCCTCTTTTATTATAAAGTTCCATTGGAAGACCAACCATCACGACGAATAATTTCACATTCTGAAGGCATTTTGGTCTTTTGTCTTCAAGTTGAGTGTGTACCTCAAACTTTTGTGACAACTTTTTTTTAGAAAGTTTGGAATGCAGATTATATTTAGATCATCACTTCCCATTCACAGGATTTTGGCCCCAAAATTTTGACTTGAAAACATGGCTTGTTAATCAAACACACTTTATTCTTGGCAATTTGGCAAAAGTTCCATATAATGTCTTAACTGGTAGATTTCATTTAACATTTGTTTCTCCTTGGTTTGCAATTGAGGTGATATCTTCTTTTTACCTAACCTTGACTTCCCAAACTTGTCTACATGTAGCTCCAATACTTGATTTTTCAATCCCCAATTAACTTGCAATGATGACAAAAATTCCTGCGACTGCATAGGATGATTTTCATTCTCTTTTTGTTCATGCTCCTACTTCCATGAATGGTTTGCTTCTTTTAAAAGGAAACTTCCTAGTAGCCTCTCATACCACAAAAATAAAATACACTAGAGTACCAACAATTATCAACTTTGTGGTGTTTCTTCTTAAGAAAAAACAAACCAAATATACTTGAGCATACCTCTTTGGTGTGTGCTCCCAACCCCAAGATGACTTTATGGAGGTGTTGGAATTTTTCTTTTCTTTCTATAACTATCATAAACATCATTTCTGAATCACCATTGCCTTCTACTCGCCGACATATTTCTAGTGATATAAATTGTACATAATTATAAGCTCCGAGCAGAAAGTTATGACCCTTAGTGTATTTTACCATTTCATGATCAATCATAATCTATACATTTGACATGTGGCTGACACGTGGAAATCTCACCACATGTCACCATTTTACTACTCTACATCATTAGACACATGGTTGACATGTGGCAATCAATTGCCCACATGTTAGCATAAAAGCATGCCATCTTTGCAAGATACACACATGAGATGTTGTGTCACATCTGGATTTGGGTTTTTGGTAAATGTCAAATTATTGAAATTTCTATATTTAATAGTGTTTGGATCTAGGATTTGTTGGGAAATAAAATTAGATGATGAAAATGACAAACGAAAGATTATGTTTTCTTGTTATCTTGAAACTCTCTAGAGATGGAAGGTCCTCATCACCTAATAGATTATCAACAAATAATTTTGATAAAAGTTTTCCCGCAACAAGGTTTTCTAAAATGATTGTTATATTTGTATATTTCTGCGAGGGTCAACATCTCAACCCTTCAAATTCTATGTCATGTTCCAATGCATCTACCACCTCAACTCTATACTAATGTATGTGCTACATATTCTCTCCATGTAAACATGCCACATCACAAACCATGTTGCATGCCATAACATTTCACCCTATCATCCTACCATAATAACATTATAGGATTTAACCCTATACATTTAATTGTTGCAAACAAATTCTCAATAAAATAGAAAAGATGCAATGGAAAACACACACATTAACATGAAGATTTTACTATAGCAACCCACACTAGGAGAAGTAAAAATATTTTCCAATATATTCATCTTTACTATCTATCTATCTATCTATATATATATATATATATATACTTAAACTACCAATTCATTTATCGTTTATTAGAATACAACCATAGTACCTTAATTGAAATTTCAAAGCTATGGGCAAAACTATCATGAACCAAAAAATCACTAAAGATAAAAACTATGTTGAAAACTAACAAAAATGGATGTAAATGTCCTCTTGAATCTCTCTAGAGATGGAAGGTACACATTACCTAATAGCTTGTGAATAATGACTTTGATCCAAGTTTTCCCACATTATGTTTTTCTAAAATGTGATGATAAACACACAAATTAACATGGAGATTTTACCATGATAAACCAAACAAGTAAAACCAAAAATATTTTCCAATATATTCATTTCATATATATATATATAAACAATCAATCCATTTACCAAATATATAATATTATAATTGTAGTTCCTTAATTGAAACTATGAAGGTATTGGATAAACTACCATGCTGCAACAAATTACTACAGATGAAAACCATATGCTGAAAAAATAAATAGTTTTTGATAGAAATTTTATTAGGCTAAAAAATAGTTACAAAAATGTTTATTCATAACCATTTCATATTATTACTCATTCACAATATAGTAGATCTGTATTACTCATTCATAAAAATAACATATTATTACTCATTCACAATAATATTCAAATCTAGTTTGATATTTATGTTTAGAATGAGATACTTGGCAACTAGCTACGATGGAACTTTGGCTTCCCCTAGAAATTTTCAAACCATAAATTTCTTCTCCCCCCAGAAAAATTTTTGGATTTTCTTTCTACAATAGCATCTCTAAATATAGTAGGGATGATGAGAATCTTCATACAAATTCAAAATTGGGTATCTCTTGTGCTAAAATATATTTATCTTCCTCAATACTCGTCCTTTTGGAATATATATGGAACAATGTCAAAATTTCCAAAGTTAATATTTTTTTTCTAGATCTTAGGTCATGGAAAGATATTTTGGAAAATTTGAAGGAAATGGAGATTCTTGTGTCTTCTCAATGTGAATTGCGTGCAAACATAAAAGAATCAATCCAACAATTTTTTATTAAAAATACTATAAGGAAGATAGGTAGAAGACATACACTAGGGTAAACTACTAAGTTCTCTACCCAACTACATGGGTAGATATGTTCATGTACTCGAGAAAGTATATTGCAAGTGACCTTGAAAAATAAGAATGTTTTGATAGGGTGTGGATGGAACTTCCAAAATTTATAAGTTGGAAGTTGTGTGGTAGCTGCTACAACACCACCCAAAATTTTGGGCATATCTAAAATTTCGGTCCCCCACTGCTCGCCTCAAGCCATTAAGGGACACTCCAGTTGTTCTTTGGCTAATTCCCCCCATGGCTTGTTCTTATCGTACCCTTCCCATGCACTCACTCATGCAGTCATCCAACATATGTTGCATTCTTTTGTCATGCCCCATCTTGTGCATCGACGCTACCATTGTGTTAGGGTTGTAGAAATGTGATGTCTTTACCATGACTTTAGAGATTATACCTATTTAATGTGCCTTTCAATCAGTGGTGGCGACGTGTGTGGGAAGACAAGACTCTAGTTTGGCCTTCATCATGTTTCCCTTAATAGGGTTTGGGGAGAAACCCACAATTCACCCTAGAATGTTTGCCTGCATGATTTAATCTAATTCATCTACCTCTAGAGTTGCATTCTCATAGAAACTGCTTGGCATTATGGTAAGAATCATTGTCTGTCATATCCTCTTAGGTTCATGGTTGGTTCCCCATCTCAACAGACGTGTTAGGGTTTGTAAGCATCATGAATTTCCCTTATCACCTTCATAACCTTAGGTGCATGTGATTAAGAATCCAACCTTGCCTAGAATTAGCCCTCACTCTCCATAATGTATCTTCACAACAAGGCACACACATTATGAATGCCTCGCCACCCGAGGAAGCACGTGATATCAAAATTCCTTACAATAAGAACACTCATTAAAATGCCCAAATGTTGAGTTGGTTTAAAGTGCAATCATCTCTCACTCTACACATAGATTTGATTTATAATTATACTATCACCCCAATCATCTTAAATCAATTTATTTCGGTATTTCAATTATTGATTCCTTCTCTTTCCAGGTCTTTAATTGGAGCTGCTTTGGGCGCATATCAAACGAAGAAGGTTGAAATTGAATGAATAGGATGAGAGACATGGCATAGGAAAGAAAGACCATCTAATAATAATATTGATAGAATGAGGCTTTGTAAAGATGGAAATTCTACACGGCATAGTGTATTAATGATACGTGGCATGACAGTGATGTATTACACATGAGAAAATTTCACGTTTTCAAGTTATCGAAGAGTTCGTGCCGAGGGTCATCAAAACCCATATGGTTAGCTACCATAAAAAACCTAGCACACTCATCTAAGTGAGGCATGGTACATCAACGATAAAAGAGTATAAGTAGTACACTTAGAAGTTGAAGCTCAAAACAAAGGTGACCCTTTAAAAAGTTTCATCCAAGTGGAGTTTAAGTGTATTTTAATGGCTATGTATGTTGAAACGAATTGAAGGCCACAAGTCAATGATGAGATTTAAACAAAATTCATTCACATGCATGCTTAATTGAATATTGAAGGAGCCATCGAATGAAATGTATTACATCATGCTGGTGATTGCAAAATGTATTGTAATCTATGTTTTATCTACAACTGCGCTTCCATGGTAGGGAACATACAACGGTGGATTCACACACTGAGTGGCCCTACTCGAGGGAAGGAAGGTCTTCACAATATTCTATTCAATAGAGAAGCATTGTGTGGTTAAGGCTTTGACACCTCTCTATTTGAAAATGCAAGAAACATGTTGAGCATGAATGAATTATTACAGCAAAGGGATAGATTACATGTCGAAGCTCAAATGAAGGAGGAAAGATTGAATGTTTTGCAGATGGGATTTATTTGGCTGTGAATCCTCCCATAAGCCTTGACTGAATGTGAAAGTCGGTTGATGCCCTTCAGTGTTCCCATGGGTTAGCACATGCATTGGAAAATCCATAGTGATGCATCCTATGAATAGCATTTCCCTACTTTGATCAATGGGGAGGGTGATGAAGGAAATGAAGGGAGTCACATAAGAAGAGTGTTGACATGGGTTGCACCTCGACCTGGGGCATGAAAATTTGTCCTACCTACCTTCCTATTACTCCAGAGAAGTGATGAATGTAAAGGGCTCCACATAGGACATATTACAGGATGATGTGCAATGCTACAACAACAAAAGATGCAACCTATTTCTCTATGCGACCATGCGACCCATGGTAACTCACACAAGTTGCAAAGTCGCATTCCAAAAGTAGCTAGTTTGAGTGACCTTGCTAAAGATTTGACTGTGTGCTTGATGGTCACTAAGTCGCACTCAAAGACCTAAGGTGGGTGCCCAGGAGATGCAACCTAGAATGAGATGCGACTTGTGTTGCATTGTGACTGGGTGACCTCCAGGGGAGTTGCACTTTCGACCAAGTTGTTGGGTCGTGTTACAACTCCTCAGGCGATCTCCTCGTAATGCTGAATAACCATCAGTTGTGACCACGTGACCTTTAGTTAGTTGCATTCCCTCATAGGTCACGAGGTCATGTTTTATGCCTCAGTGAAAGTAGCCAGAGATGCCACTTTCCTAGAGTGTGACTATGTGACCTTTCGTAAGTTGCAAAACCATTTCATGGGTCACTACGTTGATACGATTGTCTTTTGAAGGTCCTTTGTCCATGCAATCACACTACATCGCCAACTCTATTATATTGTTTAGATGATGGAACAAACAAGACAAACTTGATGGAAGACTTGGGGTGGCTCACGATATGACAAAGGCAAGGCTTGCATCGAATTTTGTGTGCAATACCATGGAATAGGAATAAAAATGAACAACACAAAGAGAAGGTAGGACCATACAATGCCCCAACACATGTCACAATGTTCAAAAATGATATTCAAAAGGGGAATTTCAAAGGATTAAAATATGGAAGAAGGTGATTGTTATGTATATGGTTGCTCGATCAAAGTGGTGAAAAGGAAGTACAATAATGTAAAAGGGGCATCATCAAACTCATGAAGGAATGTTTTAAAAGAAGGAATTCCAACACAAAAAAGTTGGCTACTCCTCTATGGCTTTCCTAAAGAAATCTATATTAGTGCATCCCCTTGAATTGAACATGGTTGTGTGAGGTAGAACAATGAGATCGAATTCAACACTTGTATCATGGAGGAAAACAACTCATAAATGAGAATGCATATGAGGAAATCCAAGAGAACCCTCCAAGGCCGTGTGCATTCATAATATTGTGGCACAAAAATTGACCACACAGGGGTCTAGATTAATTATTTATTAATGTCATTCCTTCAAATTAGTTGGTTGTAATTCCATTATCATTATTTGTTTTAAATTATATCTGAGTAATGTTATTTGCCTACAGGTAGAAGGAATAGAACAAATATTGGTCTACGCAAAAGGATTAGGGTTTCTCCTGAAGATTGAATAACTAGGTTTTCCTTTAGTAAGCAAGGTGGTCCCTTCCAAGTTCCAATAAACTTTCAATAAAATCAAAGGCCCATCACCAGAAGATAGATTAAGGAAAGTGAGGCATAGTGGCAAGAAAACAAATCAATTTAAGGACCAAACATCTGCATCATTGTGAGATTTGGGCACCAAGCATTCCAGGGTTTCCAATAATCCTCGACATCTTTCTCTCTATCTCTTTCATCATGATGTAAATATCACCCACCATTATAGCATCCACTATGTTAGGTCTAATTTGGGCATGTAATGATCATTGTGGCTTGAGGAAGAAGTGGGTAATCTCAAGAGTCATGAGGCTAGCCAAAAGGTCATAAGGGAGGCCAAAGGTCATGGTAGGTGAGTGTTACCGGGAATAGTGTCCATTCAGATGCTACTATTCCCACTAAGATGGGTGGCTATCTTAGAAACAAACAAGTAAAGACTACTATTATTTTCTTTTATGGAAATAGACAAGAGGAGAACCAAGAAGACCAACTTGAGTCTTGCGCTTGATTTCCTCTCCTTCTTGATAGAGCTTCACTGCTTCTTCCTCGTTTGCCCAGCTTCAAAGAGAACCTGTGGAATCACATCAACATACTACTATTGAAGAAACAAGGATCTATATCTATAAATAACACAGGATCAGATGTATGTTAACCATATAAATGCATATATGAACAAGTACACAAGAATATGGAAGAAAACAAGAATAGATTTATTAAGATGAAAAGTAGCAAGAGGATTACAACCATATGCTTTGACCCAGCATCATCCTCCAGCTAGGAAGCCCTTCTTCACCTCAACCAAAGCTTAGATCACCCAACACTATGAATGTACACTAGAAAACCAACAACACTTCTCTATAAGATACAAAATTCAAGCCTTTGGATCTCTATGATGAGGGATCCATATATAGATGATTACAGAGAGGTGAGTCATCTTCTGGGATCTTGATTAGTGTCCTCTCTCTGATAGTTCTTGCATCCACTTGGAGAATGATGATCTCTTACTCATCCCTGGTTGAAAATAGAGAGGCAAGTGTCAGAGGGGAAGCTTTTGGAAGATTCCATGATCTTCCACCTCGCATTTTTGTCCATGCCATTTGTCCATTCCTGACCATCGCATCCTACAGAGGAGAAAATCAGTATGCATCGCACCTTGTACACCGGGAAGGTGATATGCATTGCACCCTCACATTGGGCTTTCAGTATGGTCCAATTTTGACCAATTATGAGTAGTTTTCAGCGGATAACTTCTGGGAGATGATGTAATCAGTTGACCTTGTTCCTTTAGGCAGTGAAGCAACACTTTTAGGGACTTATGAGCCCTCAGTTTATGGACATTTATGGTTGGGGTTGAAGTGCCCAAAATGTCTATAACAGTTGCCCCCTAAAGAATGAGGTCGTTAATTTTTCTGATGTCGGGTGAAATGCTTTACTATGAGGATCTGAAGTTTTTCTGAGCTAGGAGGTGACCTGTAATAAGATACAATATAATACATTATTTTGGCAACATTGTTTCATGATCTAGCTGAGGCAGGAATTCCCATGCTCAGCTTTATAAATTCATTTTCATGTACATAGGATAGAGAATCGCCTGTGTGACAGACTGATGATATGGACACATCATCCTTTGATTTGGATGATCATCTATTCGGCAATGATGTACACTTGATGTTTTTATATTCCTGAATATATTGTAGCCCAGATGGATGAAACTAGATCCGGGGTCTTCAAAACTCGTTCAATCTTCACTCAGAGTACAAGTCGATCCATGTGAAAAATGTTCTGGAGTCGAACATGGAAAGACATCGCCTAATTACCAGCCAATGATGTAAGCTGTTAACAGGTGCGAGAGGAATCACCAATAATGATAATGACCCTAAAGGCACTACAGTACAATTAACGTGGTGTGAAAAAGGACTTGGCATCGAACACCACGCAGAATCTCTCGGTCGAAGGCCATTGATGTAAACCTGTCGCCGAAAGTGAGAAACTTGCCATTGATGTAAACCTGGTCGTTTCTCACTTGCTTACAAAAGGTTTTTATGCCCCCAAGTATAGCGAAAAATTCCCAGGTTACCATGAAAGTTCCATTTGCATTGCAAACAAAATGCTTCCTTAGGGATGTCTACTGAAACAGACAAAGGTGAATGGCGCAGACACATTCCACTCACATAACTTTAACGAAGGTATCTTATTCCAGCATGATGCCATTTTCCTGTAAGGACGGGTTCGTCACCCTAGTCATATATCCCTCATGAAAATCCACTCTATACCCAAGGTTTTCCTGCCGAAACAGACCAGGGTGCATGCCCCCTGGGTTTCAGTCACATCTTCTTGAATCACTCGCGCTCATTAGGTGGACGGACTGGAGACTGATGAGACATTTCTTGCGTGAAAAGACCATTTAGGGATGGCATTTGACTATTTGCGATGTGTGAACCGGGGAATGACATTTGGTCTACGAGCTTGGCCATTCTGCCTTCGTGCGGGAAACACATTACTCTAAAGAGTGAGGAGACAATGGCTCCCATGCAATAAATATAGTCGTGTCCAAGGAGTAGATTAGAATCCAAGGGTCCTTGAAATACCATCACATTCATGTGAACAGTTTTCCTTCTCAAAGTAATGGGCACATTTGGAAGGATCCCTAAAGGTCGACTCATTCCCTTGTCGAAGCCTGTCAAATTTCTCATTTCAGGCAAAAGCGATGGCGAACCAAGCGCTTTCCAAGCAGTTGAGGAAAGGATACTCACAGAAGCCCCTTCATCGATGATAGTACCAACCATGACCATTCTGTAAGCTTGTACAATGATTTTGAATGGTAAACTGGCTAGTAAACGGGGTCTACCTAGTAGATTCTAGTCAAAGGAAATTACTAGGTTACTTGGTTGTGGGACAAAATAGACGGCCAGATATGACTCTGATGAAATTCCTTCCTGCAATAAAGGAAAGGGAGGACTGCCCCCAAGTTCATCAGAGTCTGTGTTGATGAAAAGAATTTGAATGGTGTCATTCTCTTTCTCTTCAGTGACGGTATCATTCGAAGATGAACACTCTGAAGGCAAGATTGGGTCAACTGCCATATTGACCCTTTGAATTTCGTCTGGTATGGATTCAGAGGGTTCATTTTCAATGATATATGCTTCGGCCGACCACAATGATGGGCCAACCGGATTTTCAACCGGTGGAGGACTTGGTAAGAGTTTATATATCTAGGAGGAAGTCGTAGCGGTGAAACTGGACGATCATCCAAAACTATTTTAGCCTCGCCAAGGAAGGGACAATGGTGGACGACGTGATTTCCTTCACACAAATTACAAGGAAACCTAGGATTCCTTCATTGTCCATGTGCTTCACTTTCACTGGTTGATGGTGAGCATTCAAGATGATAGCCAGAGGTTGACGCTACTAGATTGTGCAAAAGAGGAGACCAGTCCCTTAAGAACCGAGGGATGCATGGACAATCTTGGTGATAGTGGTATCCATTGCCAATGACACAAGAAGATTTAGGCTTCAATGGTGCGGTGTGAGAATTTTCGCTAGACAACGCTCGGTTGCCCCCTTTCGATTTTGGTTCCTTTTTCTTTTTTTATATTTTCTCTTTCTGCTTCTTCTTCTTCTCAGTTACTTGATTTTTAGCTTTATCGACTTTATCAAGTGAAGAGGAAGGAGGAGAGGGAGAATCAGACGAAGTAGAGGGTTGGGAGGCAACTCTAGCGTCGTCTAGTTGCTGATTCGACTGTTCAGGAATTACGAGATTCTGAACGACAGAGGTAGAGAAGAGCTAGACAGGCAAACCAATTGTCAATCCTGGAAGTGACAAAGTGGCCATATGGGGTGCACCAACATCTCCCCAAGAGGAAAAGGGACTAGGATTTCCTCCAAGGAGAAATCCTTGGTTGGTAGACTCCATTTTCTCAACCTAAAGACCAACGAGGGAATTTGTGATGTTATTCCAATTTAAAATAAATTTTTAGATGCTTTGACACAACTTTTTTTTTCAATTTTAAAGAGTCGAGAAAAAACAAAAGATGACTCTAGTCGCCTTCGGTTTTTATTGAGCCTGAAGTGACAAGTGCTTAGAGGACCTTTTCCTTTAAGGAGTCTGAAAAGGAGCAAAATGGACTTCTCTGGAGATCTAGACAGAGAGGATTACTAAACCAATCACAAAACTGCAGAATGATTTTTACGGTATGGCAATCAATCTTCCCGAATGTTGTGTTCGGTGCATTCCGAATGATAGGGTGGCAGACACGACTTCCTAAGGATAAAGGATGCAGCCTATTGTGGTCTCCCAATATATAATCGACGGTATGTGGGAGCACAATTCCGTACTGGCACTTTTCGTCTTAGAGTGGAGGAATCACCCAACCAACACTGAAAGCAATAGTTACCAGGTTTTACGACGCCGGAATATGTCTCTAGCCTAGACCTCTAGATGTTGTGCGTTAAGCTCCAAAGCATTGTTAGATTCATTGAATTTATTTTAAGTTGATCTTGCTTAACAATTTGCCTTTCAGGTTCACCGCCTGATGTGTATATAATTCCTAAAATCCAGTCTAAGATGATAAACAAACGTTTAATCTTCTTTCAGCAATGAAAATCCTAGCTACTAAGGGAAGAAAGTCAAGAATCTTTTCTTCACAGAGCACAGAGCACATGCTAAATTCACAATCCTAAATCAAACCAAGCAATCAAAATGCAAATGCACATGCATGTATATTTTTTTAGCCTTCTTAATGTATGAATGATGTTAAGAAAGCTACGTGAAAATCTAAATTACTTTTAAAGTGACAGTACTCAACAAAATTCTTTTTCAAAATGAAGTGAAAGCAAGAGAGACACTTTGCGATTTTGAAATGGAAATTGCTTTTCGACACTTTAAAACTACTAATTCAAATCCTATGCAATAGTAACTGTATAATTGACTATCAAGAACAATGGGATTGTTTTCTAAAACTAAAAATGACAACTATGACACTTTCAGATCTAGAGACGACAGTTTGACTATGCTACTTTTTTACAAAAGAGAACTGAAAATGATGCACAATACATAAAAAACATTTACAGTTCTTTTCACTAAGGAGGTGAAACAATGCACGAGAAGGGGGTTTTCACAGAAGCACACTGACTACAGACAACAAAACTCCTGAATAGGACTGAAAACAGTGAGAAAAAACCACGGTCTGAGGGTAAAGTTAACCCTCCCTAACCATCGCACCTATTACATAGTGAAACCAGTATGCAGCGCACCTACTGCACTCAGGAAGTGCGATGCATACAGACTGCCTTGACGGCAAGGTGCGATGGTAGCAGTGCAAGACTTCAAATAGGTTTTCACTCACAGTTTGCAATCTAGTTTAGGTGTTTAGGCCGAGTAAGTAAAGATTAGTGTATGTAAAACACAAGGGTGATCTAAAGAGGTTACTAGAACCATCAGTTAGGGCAGTTAGATTGCTTGCAGATCTATTATTTAATTTATAAACAAAACAGAGAGATAGACTGAAGCAGCATTGATCTACTTTGCATTTGTATAACAAATGTAGTTAGAAGGCTAGCTGGCTTGATTTCAGGCTCCATCTGTAAGTTTATAAAAGGAACAAGGATAGATAGCCTAACAAGTAATCTAGTCGCTCCCTAGCGGAGTCGCCATTTTGTTACCGTGAATAGTGTCCATTCGGATGCTTTGATTCCTACTAAGATGGGTGGCTATCTTAGAAACAAACAAGTAAAGACTACTGTTGTTTTCTTTTATGGAAATAGACAAGAGGAGAACCAAGAAGACCAACCTGATTCTTGCACTTGATTTCCTCTTCTTCTTGATAGAGCTTTTGTTGCTTCTTCTTCACCTCAAGCAAAGCTTAGATTACCCAACACTGTGAACGTACACTAGAAAACCAACAGAGGATCCATATATAGATGATTACAGAGAGGTGAGTCATCTTCTGGGATCTTTATTAGTGTCCTCTCTCTGATAGTTCCTACATCCACTTGGAGAATGATGATCTCTTACTCATCCCTGGTCGAGAATAGAGAGGCAAGTGTCAAGAGGGGAAGCTTATGGAAGATTCCATGATCTTCCACCTTGCATTTGTGTCCCTGCCATTTGTCCATTCCCGACCATTGCACCCTACAGAGGAGCAAATCAGTATGCATCACACCTTGTACACTGGGAAGGTACCTGAGTCTTGCGCTTGATTTCCTCTCCTTCTTGATAGAGCTTCGGTGCTTCTTCTTCATTTGCCCAGCTTCAAAGAGAACCTGTGGAATCAAAACAACATACTACTATCGAAGAAACAAGGATCTATATCTATAAATAACACAGGATCAGATGTATGTTAACCATATAAATGCATATATGAACAAGTACATAAGAATATGGAAGAAAACAAGAATAGCTTTATTAAGATGAAAAGTAGCAAGAGGATTACAACCATATGCTCTGACCCAGCATCATCCTCTAGCTAGGAAGCCCTTCTTCACCTCAAGCAAAGGTTACATCACCCAACACTATGAATGTACACTAGAAAACCAACAACACTTCTCTATAAGATACAAAATTCCAGCCTCTGGATCTCTGTGATGAGGGATCCATATATAGATGATTACAGAGAGGTGAGTCATCTTCTGGGATCTTGATTAGTGTCCTCTCTCTGATAGTTCCTGCATCCACTTGGATAATGATGATCTTTTACTCTTCCCTGGTCGAAAATAGAGAGGCAAGTGTCAGAGGGGAAGCTTCTGGAAGATTCCATGATATTCCACCTCGTATTTTTGTCCCTGCCATTTGTCCATTCCCAACCATCGCACCCTACAGAGGAGAAAATTAGTATGCATCGCACCTTGTACACTGGGAAGGTGATATGCATTGCAACCTCTACATTGAGCTTTCAGTATGGTCCAGTTTTGACCATTTACGAGTAGTTTTCAGTGGAGAACTTCTGGGAGATGATGTAATCAATTGACCTTGTTCCTTTAGGCAGTGAAGAAACACTTTTAGGGACTTAGGAGCCCTCAGTTTATGGACATTTATGATTGGGGTTGAAGTGCCCAAAAATGTCTATAACAGTGAGGATTCACCTCATCTCTATAAATGTTTCCTAAGGCCTCATTCATCAGGGGAATTTAGCACTTGAGTTGATGTAGAGATAGATAGTTGATTTATGCTTGAGAGCTAGAGCCACTTAGCTCATGGTAGATGGTAAAAAGGATTTGCAGTGGGGCTAGGCTTTTGGCATTGGACAAAAATATGAACAACCCATGTTCCATTATTGGGGATTGACCAATTGCATGTTATGTGTTTGAATTTATAGCAACATAATAAGATGTTTTCTCTTATTTTTGCACTTATTCCCATGCTTATTCATGGTGGTTGTATTAGCTGTCTGGTACCTCACCATATTTGTATGTGTGCTTTCATATACGCAAGATGTTATGTACTGATACATAATGGTTTCATGTATGTTTCAATTTTTAATCTGTGTTTACTTGTTCCTTGCCATGTCAGTGACTTATTGTGAACTACTTTACAATTGACTTTTGGCATGTTCTTCTTTATAATGTTTGATGGGGTTTTAGCTCACTAATCCCTCTCATCGTTTGTCTCTTCGTATTGCTGTTGAGGCTTGTTTACACCACTTTCTACAATTTTTCAATCTTCGGTTGATTTTGCTTCATTGCCCAAGAATTTCATTCTTGCCCCACTCTAGCACCTTCTAATTTTATAACTAAAAGCAAAAAATATTCATGGTGACTGTCGTGGCCACATATCGGATGGGGCTCCTATCCCAAGCAGTGTGAGGTCTAATTGGGACTTCACACAGAGGAGACCTCTTAGTCGTTGGTGGTACGTTTTAGCTTGTCAACAAATTTGTGCTAGAAGGAGGGCCAGCTGACAAGTTGGGCCCTTGGAGCCTTCAGTTTAGTCTCATATCAGTTAATGGCTCTGACTAGAATCTTTCTCCCAGGGTGTTTATCTAGTTTGTCTCTATTTTTATTTTCCATCCCCCAGGAGAATCTTCGTCACTTGTCTCAGTTAATGTTTGATAGTGAGGATGGAACACCCATAAACAATCACATTTCTAATTTCCTTAGGTTTTGTGAATCTTTTGAGATCAATGATGAAGAGTTTGCTTGTGTGTTCTTCTCCCTTACCCTTGAAGGCCAAGCCAAGAAATGGTGCCATAGTTTGCCAATAGTGTCCATTCATTCATTCGAGCAACTTGTTGGTAAGCTCCAACAAGCATTTTACATGTGTGATTGTCAAGGTGTGTTAAGGAGGATAAATGAGCATAGGATGAAACCTGAAGAATCTTTAGAGGATTTTTCTTTCATATTTGTGCATCTTTGTTTGGAATTTCTTGAAAGCAATGTCGACTGGGTGTATTTGAATATAAATCTTCAACGCTTGGTTCTCATTTATTTACAACATTTTCAATTAGAAACAAGTCATGTTTTGCATGAGTATCATCATAATTTTTAGATTAAAAATGTCGACATTCTACCTGTATTCTCGTTTTACCTATCTCTATGAATATAGAACCACCTCAAGCCTCCAAGGAAGATATTACTAATTATGGGATTTCTCATCATCCTCTTGACTTGTTACATAATAAGATTTTGGCCGTCAATGGTTCAAATGATGAATAGTGCTTTTTAAAATATGTATTTGATGGTTCTGGATTTAAGACCTCTGTGGTTAATATCTTGTAACTTAGTAACCAGAGAACCCACAGTAAAAACCATTTTTTGTCAACGTTTCAAATCCTAACAGAGATCCATCATCAAGACTATTTTGAATGTTGATAGTAGAAGAGGTCAATTGTGATATCTGTAGCTCTTATTGTTATCTTCACCCTAAATTTTTCGAGTAAAATGATTTCACTCCATATATCCCCTCTGCATAGGGAAATGATTCTGGATTTAAGACCTCTGTGGTTAATATCTTGTAACTTAGTAACCGGAGAACCCATAGTAAAAACCATTTTTCATCAACGTTTCAAATCCTAATAGGGATCCATCATCAGGACTATTTGAATGTTGATAGTAGAAGAGTTCAATTGTGAGATCTACATCTCTTCTTGCTATCTTCACCCTAAATTTTTTGAGTAAAATGATTTCACTCCATATATCCCCTTCGCATAGGGAAATGATTCTAGATTTATGACCTCTGTGGTTAATATCTTGTAACTTAGTAACCAGAGAACCCACAGTAAAAACCATTTTTCGTCAATGTTTCAAATCCCAACAGGGATCCATCATCAAGACTATTTTGAATGTTGATAGTAGAAGAGCTCAATTATGAGATCTGCAGCTCTTCTTGCTATCTTCACCCTAAATTTTTCAAGTAAAATGATTTCACTTCATATATCCCCTCCTCATAGGGAAATGATTTTGAATTTAAGACCTCTGTGGTTAATATCTTGTAACTTAGTAACCGGAGAACCCACAGTAAAAACCATTTTTCGTCAGCGTTTCAAATCCCAACAGGGATCCATCATCAAGACTATTTTGAATGTTGATAGTAGAAGAACTCAATTGTGAGAGCTGCAGCTCTTCTTGATATCTTCACCCTAATTTTTTCAACTAAAATGATTTCACTCCATATATCCCCTCCGCATTTCCCTATGCAGAGGGGATATATGAAGTGAAATCATTTTACTCGAAAAATTTAGGGTGAAGATAACAAGATGAGCTACAGATCTCAGAATTGAGCTCTTCTACTATTGACATTTAGAATAGTCTTGATGATGGATCCTTGTTGGGATTTGAAACATTGACGAAAAATAGTTTTTACCATGGTTTCTCTGGTTACTAAGTTACAATATATTAACCATAGAGGTCTTAAATCTAGAATCATTTCCCTATGCGGAGGGGATATAAGGAGTGAAATCATTTTACTCAAAAAATTTAGGGTGAAGATAGCAAGAAGAGCTGCACATCTTGCAATTGAGCTCTTCTACTATCAACATTCAAAATAGTCCTGATGATGGATCCCTGTTGGGATTTGAAACGTTGACTAAAAATGGTTTTTATTGTGGGTTCTATGGTTACTAAGTTACAAGATATTAACCATAGAGGTCTTAAATCTAGAATCATTTCCCTATGCAGAGGGGATATATGGAGTGAAGTCATTTTACTCGAAAAATTTAGGGTGAAGATAGCAAGAAGAGCTGCAGATTTCACAATTGAGCTCTTGTAATATCAACATTCAAAATAGTCCTGATGATGGATCCCTATTGGGATTTGAAACGTTGACGAAAAATGGTTTTTACTGTGGGTTCTCCGGTTACTAAGTTACAAGATATTAACCACAAAGGTCTTAAATCCAGAATCATTTTCCTATGCAGAGGGGATATATTCAGTGAAATCATTTTACTCGAGAAATTTACAGTGAAGATAGAAAGAAAAGTTGCAGATCTCGCAATTGAGCTCTTCTACTATCAACATTGAAAATAGTCCTGATGATGGATCCCTATTGGGATTTGAAACATTGACAAAAAATTGTTTTTACTGTGGGTTCTCTTGTTACTAAGTTACAATGTATCAGATGGTCTCAGCTGTAAATCCATCATACATCCTTTTGATCTTGAATTTGAAAATTACATAACATCTCTTCTTGCTGATGGAATCTCGATCGAGTCCATTCTACATACGTCTCACTATATTTTAGGATCTCATTCGCTTACCCATGATGGCTTTGGTCTTGTCTCAAGTAAATTTGACTATCCTATTGAATCCATGGACCACATTAGGCTTGTAAAATCATATCCCCCTTTAGCAAACATAAATGGGCATGATGTGAGTCTGGGTCTGATTGGTGCCTTTTCAGATGACCTTGTGCATCCATTCTACCCGGATTTAGTCCATGGGCCTACTACACTGGTGGTCCCTTCAAAGCATGCACATCTCTGCTACAAGCATGTGCATCTGGGTGATGTTTCCCAGTTAAGGGAGGCAAGCGTTGAATATCTTATGCCTGATATTTTCAACGCACAGTCTTTAAAAAGTGAATAAGGGGGCCTTGCATCTCAAGTTGGTTCTCTCATGAGGGCCTTTCATCTCAAGTTGGTTCTCTCATGAATCCCTCTTCACTCTCAATCCAAGAATAGCCTTATGTACCACATAATCAACTCAATCGAACTAGTGGTTGCGCTTATTCTCATTATACCGAACATACATTCACTCACGTCTATGGTTATTATCCTGCGTATCCATATTTTGCTCCTATGAAGCCATCAAAATTTGATGGTCCACCTTTCAAATGTTTGGGGACTCATCAGGGAGTTAAGGCACTTTAGCTTCTATTGATGGTTATGTCAGGTTCTCGTGTTCCTAATGAGATCCATGAACCAGGTCGAATTAGGGTTTCTGAAATTAGAGTTTCTCCACTTCACACTCCTCTCGACATCACCTTGCCAGATGAAAACTTATCTCAAAATCCTCTGATTCGAGCGATGTCCCTCTAAGAAAATATTTCGTCACCTTTCAACTGATGTGCATCAACCACTATAACCTAATTTGTTTGATGAAGGGAGTGCTCTAGACATTGTCTCAAATATTTTTTATTGTTTCCCAGCCAATAGAGTTTGTCAACATACATAATCAAATGATGTCTTACAATCTCCTATATGGGAACATGAAAATCTCCTGACCTTCCCTCTACCTGAGACTCTTTTGGTTGATTCACTTCATTTTTGAGAATCTAAAGAATCTGATCTCTCGACATGTTGATCTATCAATGTTTAGACATCAGATCCAATCCATAATATTTTCACTAATAATTGTCTAGTCACAACCAACGATATCGATATTCATCCACCTACAAATCCTTAGGGGCTACCAATATTTGACAAATGTCATTTGACGGATCAGAGATTTGTCAGGATGATGAGGCATTTCGATTTCTGCTGGTGGTTATGTCAAGTCCTCACACCTTGGATAGATTCTATGAACAATGTTAGACTAGGGTTTCTAAAATTAGGTTTTCAACATTTGAATCGTCAGAGATCTCAGTTACACCCGAAAAAAGCCCCTCTTTTTAGAGTTTTCCAATTAATCATCCTCTACATCATGATAGGTTTGCTGATAGGATCAATCTCACAGATTCCTTTACTAGCTGGTAAGATCTTGCCTTACTTGCGTTGGGTTTAGGGTTAGGCATGAATGAATGTATGTCATGGATCGATGACTATAAATTGCATGCTTGTGATTTAGTTTACTAGGAATTGGTTGCAGTTTGCCTTAAAAGGTCTTTTCTGGCACAATTCCCTGTAAGCAGACATGATTTTCTTTTGTTGTGCATACTTTACAGGTAAGAATTTTATTTTCTACACAGCTCTTTTAAAATATTCTAATTATTGTCACCTTTCTTTTTGTAGGTTGGGAGCTTCTTCAATGGATGCTCTAGAAGTTTGATTTGATATGACCCGACCTCCTCTTTATTTAAATTAGGTTTTATGGTTTAGGCTAGTTATATTTTAGTTTTTGCTTATTAGTTTGCTAATTTGAATTTTATTTTGATTTTAATTTGTCATGTTTCAATTTCCTTACAGTGGGTAGTTAGTTTTCTGCATGTTTATTTTGTACTCATGTCCTTGCATGTGTTTATTGTTGCATGGCATCTGTGAAATCTCTGCATATGCATTGCATTGACCATTTAATTGCAGTTAGATGATCTCTTCTGCACATAGCATTACATTTCATCATTAGCCATGTCTGTTGCATTCCATCATGCACCTTCCTTCTCTCTTTGCACACACTAACCTTGTACCTAGCCTGGAAATTCCCTCTGTGTTGCATACGACTGCATGAGCCCTCATGAGCCTGAAGCCTTCAAGCCTTTGTTATTGTGACTGACTTTCTCACACCCTTTCCTATATGCTCTGATATTAAAGTGCATGAGTTCAAACACCTTCACACATGATGAAACCCTAAGAGAGTCCCCAATATGGTCCCTAATTCCTAGATCTAAAACCCTAGCCCCATTATCATGTGAGGTTGTGATGGTTACGCCAATGGGTGGCCTCTCTTAGAGCTAGTAATCAAAGTTGCATTCTAGATATCTCTACTATGAGTATAGTTTATGAAAAAGGAAGATAATAACATATCACTTATGGGATATCTTAATTAGCTTGAATGACGTTTACCCATAACCCGAAACTCATGCTTTGTGTGGTCTCGATCGTTTCAATGACTTGTCTTTTTAATTCGCTTTCTAACTAGAAATGATGTGTGTTAGCTTGGCATAAGGGCAATCCTAACAAACAAGAAACAACTTCTCTCACTCGTAAAATAAGCCAGGATCCCTCATTCGCCCTAGTGTAATGAATGCGCAAAAACAAGTGAAAATTCACACACAAAAGAAAATGAAAACAAATAAACCGTAAAGGATCGAGAAATACTTCCTGCATAGAGAGGTAATGCAACAACCCCACCAAGGTACTAACGAGGCTTGCTGGTAGCAGAGCAATGTCTGTGATTTCCTGGAGTGAGCCCACTGGGGTACTCTCGATGCCCGCTGGTAGTGGAGAAACACCAGAACCCTACTTTTATAATTTTGAATATTATAAGCCCTTTGCCTCATTCTTTACACCATCATCAACAACCAACATGTGCAAACTTTTAATTGGGTGTTTACTGACTACCAAGACATAGATAAAACATGAAGGGAAGACATATCTATGAAGGTCGAGGCAACACAAGGGGTGCCCATGGTATCTATTCAATATTTCCTTGCATCAATACATGGAATCAAACTATTTCAGGTATGTTGATAGAGATACTAGATTCTAGCAGTGGTTCGCTAATTGTTGTAGGCACTACAACACCACCCAAAATTTTGGGCATACCTAAAATTTTGGGTCCCCTACTGCTTGCCTCAAGCCATTAAGGGATTCTCCAGTTGTTCTTTGGCTAATTCCCGTCTAGATTGTTCTTATGGTAACCCTGTCGATGCACTCACTCATGCAATCATGCGACATATGTTGAATTCTTTTGTCATGCCTCATCTTGCGTATCAACCCTACCATTGCCTTAGGGTTGCAGAAATGTGATGTCTTTCCCATGACTTCAGAGATTATACCTATTTAATGTGCCTTTCGATTAGTTGTGGTGTTGTATGTGGGTAGACAAGACTCTAGTTTGGCCTTCATTATGTTGATCTTACTAGGGTTTGGGAGAAACCCTAAATCAGCCCTAGAATATTTCCCTACATGATTTAACCTAATTCATATACCTATATCATTGCATTCTCATAGGAAACCGCTTGGAATTATGGTAAGAATCATTGTGTGTCATATCCTCCTAGGTTCATGGCCGGTTCTCGATCTCAACCGGTGCATTAGGGTTTGTAATCATCATGACTTTCCCTTATCGCCTTGTAACCTTAGGTCCATGTGATTAAGAATCCAACCCTACTTGGAATTAGTCCTCGCTCTCCATAATGTATCTTGACTTCAAGGAACAAACATTGTGATTGCCTCGCCACTCTGGGAAGCACATGTTGTCAAAATTCCTTACCATAAGCACACTAATTAAATTTCCCAAATGTTGAGTTGGTTTAAAGTGAAATCATCTCTCACTCTACACATATAATTGATATATAAATAAATTATCACCCCAACATTCTTAAATCGATTTCTTTCAGTGTTTTAATTATTGATTCCTTCTCTTTGCAAGAGTTTAATTGAAGCTGCTTTTGGTGCATATCAAATGAAGAAGGTTGAAATTGAACAAATAGGATGAGAGACATTGCGTAGGGAAGAAAGAACATATAATAATAATATTGATAGCATGAGGCTTTGTAAAGAGGGAAATTATAAAAGTCATATTGTATTAATGATAGGTGGCATGACAGGGATGTATTACACATCAGCACAGTTCACACTTTCAAGTTATTGAAGAGTTCTTTAAGAGGGTCATCAAAACCCACACGATTAGCTACCAAAACAAAACTAGCACACTCATCTAAGTGAGGCATGGGACATCAATGATAAAAGAGTATGAGTAGTACGCTTAAAAGTTGAATCTCAAAACAAAGGTGACCCTTTCAAAAGTTTCATACAAGTGGAGTTTAAGAGGATTTTAATGGCTATACATATTGAAACGAATTAAAGGCCATAAGTCAATGATGGGCTTTAAACGAAATCCATTCACCTACATTCTTAATTGAATATTGAAGGAGCCACTGAATGAAATGTGTTACGCCATGCTGGCGATTGCAAGAAGATTATATGTTATATCTACAACTGTGCTTCCATGGCAGGCAACATACGACGATGGATTCATGCACTGGGTGGCCCTACTCCGGGGAAGGAAAGTCTTGAGAACAATTTGTTAAACAGAGAACCGTTGTGTGGTTAAGGCTTTGGATCCTTTGTGCTTGAAAATTAAAGAAACACGTGGGTCATGAATGACTCATTACAGTGAAGGCATGGATTGCACGCCAAAGCTCAAATGAAGGAGGAAAGATTGAATGTTTTGTGGATGGGAGTGGTTTGGTCATGACTCCTCCCTTTGTAAAGTTTTAGGATACCCATAAGCCTTAACTGAACATGGAAGGCAGTCGATTCCCTTCAATGTTCCCATGGATTAGTGTAGGCATTGGAAATTCTTAAGCGATGTGTCTTATGAATAGCATTACATTACTTTGATCAATGGGGAGGGCAATGAAGGAAATGAATAGAGTCACAGAAGATTAGCATTGTTGTGGGTCACAAATTGACTTGGGGCACGCAAATTTGTCCTACTTTCCTTGGTATTATTCTAGAGAGGCGATGTCTATAAGGGGATCCACATAGGACATATTACAGGATGATGCCGAATGCTACAACAACAAAAGATGCAACCTATTTCTCTATGCGACCATGCGACCCATTGTAACTCATGCAAGTCACAAAGTTGCATTGCGGAAGTAGCTAGTTTGAGCAACCTTTGCTCAAGATGTGACTATGTGACTGATGGTCACTAAGTCACACTCGAAGACCTTAGGTGGGTTCCCAAGCGATGTGACCTAGACTGAGATTCGACTTGTGCTTCATTGCGAGTAGGTAACCTCCACGGGAGTTGCACTTTCGACCAAGTCACTAGGTCACGTTACAACTCCTCAGGTGAGCTTCTCAGAAGGGTGACTAACCATCAGCTGCAACAATGCAACCTTTAGTAAGCTGCATTCCCTCGTAGGTCCTGAGGTCGCGTTATATGCCTCCATGAAAGCATCCATAAATGCGAATTTCCTAGAGTGTGACTATGCGACCTTTCGTAAGCTGCAAAATTATTTCACGGGTCAGTATGTTGATACAATTGTCTTTTGAAAGGTCTCTTGTCTATGCAATCAAACTACATTTCCAATTCTATTATATTGTTTAGACGATGGAACAAATGATACAAACTTGAGGGAAGAATTGGGGTGGCTCACAATACGACAAAGGGGAGGCTTGCATTGAATTTTGTGTGCAATAACATGCAATAGGAATCACAATGGATAACACAGAAATAAGGTTGGACCATACAATGCCCCAACACATGTCACATTGTTCAAAAATGATAGTCAAAAGGGGCATTTCAAAGGATTAAAATATGGAAGAAGGTGATGATTATCTATATGGTACCTCAATAAAAATGGTGAAAAGGAAGTAAAATGATGTGAAAGGTGCATCGTAAAAATCATGAAGGAATTTTTTAAAAGAAGGAATTTCGACAGAGAAAAGTGGGCTATTCCTCAATGGATATCCTAAAGAAAGCCATATTAGTGCATCCCCTTGAATTGAAGATGGTTGTGCGGGGTAGAACAATGAGATCAAATTCAACACTCATCTCATGGAGGAGAACAACTCATAAACAAGAATACATCTGAGGAAGTCTAATAGAACCCTCCAAGGCCACATGCATTTATAATACCATGGCACAACAATTGACCAAACAAGGGTCTAGATTAATTATTTATTAATGCCATTCCTTCAAATTGGTTGGTTGTAATTCCATTATCATTATTTGTTTGAAATTATGTCTGAGTAATGTTATTTTCTTTGGGTTGAAGGAATGGAACAAATATTGGTCTACCCAAAAGGATTAGGGTTTCTCATGGAGCTTACATAACTAGGATTTCCTTCAGTAAACCAGGTGGTCCCTTCCAACTTCCAATAACCTTTCAATAAACTCAAAGGCCCATCACCATAAGATAGATGAAGGCAAGTGAGGCAAAGTGGCAACAAAAAAAAGTGATTCCAGGACCAAGTATCTACATTGTTGTGAGATTTGGGCACCAAGCATTCGAGGGTTTCCAATAATCCTCCACATTTTTCTCTCTATCTCTTTCATCATCATGTAAATATCACCCACCATTATATCATCCACTATGTTAACTCTGATCTAGGCATGTAATAATCATTGTGGCCTAAGGAAGAAGTATGTAATCTCAAGAGTCATGAGGGTAGCCGAAAGGTCATAAGTGAGGCCAAGGGTCACAGTAGATGAATAGTCACCTCATCTCTATAAATGTTCCCTTAGGCCTCATTCACCAGGAGACTTTAGCACTTGAGATGAGGCAGAGATAGATAACTGATTTATGCTTGAGAGCTAGAGCCACTCATCTCTTGGTAGTTGGTAGAAGGGATTTGTAGTATGGCTAGGGTTCTGGCACTGGGCAATGATATGAAAAGCCCATGTTCCTCTATTGGGGATTTACTAATTGCATGTTATGTATTTGAAGTTGTAGCAACATTAATAAGATGTTTTCTCTTATCTTTGGCACCAATTCCCATGCTCATTCATGGTCATTATATTAGTTCTCTGGTACCTCACCATATTTCTATGTGTTCTTTCATATACGCAAGATGTTATGTACTGATACATAGTGGTTGCATATTTGTCTCACTTTTGAATATGTGGTTAATTGTCCCTTGAATCTGTGTCGGTCACTTATTGTGAACTGCTTTGCAATTGAATTATGGCATGTTCCTTTTTATAATGTCTGATGGGGTTTTTCCTCACTAGTCACTCTCGTTTTTTGTCTCTTCTTATTGCTGTTGAGACTTATTTACACTCCTTTCTGCAATTTGTCAATCTTCGGATGATTTTGTTTTGCTACCCAAAAATTTCATTCTCGTCTCACTCTGGCACCTTCTCATTTTATAACTAAGAGCAGAAAACATTTATGCTAGCAGCCGAGCCCACATACCAGATGGGGCTCCTATCCCAAATAGTGTGAGGTCTAATTGGGACTTACAAATGGGGAGACCCCTTAGTCGTTGGCGGTAAATTTTAGCCAGTCAACCGGTTGATAAGAAACAAAGTTAACTTAAGTAATGTTTTAGATAAGGCAACACTAAGAGAAATAAAAGCTAAATTTCTCTATTGAGAATATCTTAATACCATAATCAAAAGGAAGGATGAAAAGTTGGATAGCTTCAAAGATATTTGGATGAATCAATTGAACTTTTGTAATGATGCTTCTAAACTAGTGATTCCAAATATAATCAAATGCTTTTAATGACATGACATAATGAAGAAAATTAATTTCTAAGTCTAGGAAATAAATTAACAATTTTTTCTCTATTTTTTTATGGAGTCATGATGAATAACCTAGGGGTAATAAGAGTTGATGTTGGGAGGGTGGGGAACTCAAGGATATATTATGTTTTTGGTTTTGCAAATGTTTCAAACAACTTGCTAGAGGCACATTCTTTGTGATGTGGACTTAATATAGCTAAGGAGACATTTGTTACAACCATATCAATTTTTGGAGATTCAATGCATGTCATTGATGCAAGGATTTAAAAATATAATCCTAATCGACAAAGATTGAAAGTAATACTTTCCTGAATTGAGTGAGAATTTTCTCTCTTTAAAAAAACCTCCTTCTTCCATATAGAAGGAGACTTGAATGAGGAGGATGCCCATAATTTGTAACTAGGGTGAGTTGAAGAACCCTAATTAAAAATGGTGATTATGACTGTTCAAAAGTGTCTACCCCTTCCATATAAAAGGAGACATGAATGACGATGAAGGTCATAATTCACAACTAAGCTGAGCCTAGGATATTTGTTAAAAAAATGGAAATTATGGCTATAAAATGAGACTTGAAAGAGAAGGAATATCACAATTTGTAGTTAAGGTGATCCTAGGCTCCTTGAATGAGGAGGAAGAGCATAATCCGCTACTGAGGTGAGATTTGAAACTTTGATTAAAAATCAGTAGGATGACTATAAAATGAGACTTGAGTGATGAGGAATATCATAACTCACAACTGAGGTGAGCTCGATAAATTTTTTTATTTAAAAAATTAGATTATGACTATGGAATGAAACTTGAATGAGAAGGATAATCAAAATTCACAATTGGTGTGAACTTGGGATCCTTGAATGAGGAGGAAAATCACAATTCACATTTGAGGTGAACCTAAGCTCCTTCAATGAGGAGGAAGATAATAAATCGTAGCTAAGGTGAGCCTAGGAACTTTGTATAATAATGGGGATTATGAATATAAAAGGAGAGTTAAATAAAGAGGAAGATCATAATTCACAACACATGTGAGTGAGCTCGGAAACTTTTTTTACTTAAAAATGAGGATTATGATTATAAAAGGAGAGTTGAATGATGAGGCATATCACAATTTGCAATTGTTGAACTTGAAATCCTTCAATAATGAGGATGATCATCAGTCACATTTGAGGCGATATTTTGACTTGAATCAAAGGGAAGATTATAATTAGCAAAACATATGTCCAGATGGAAGTTCACCAAGAACATTAACACGAATGAGTTTATGAAACTCAGAGGCATTTCCCAAATCTGGTCCGACATCACCACCATATAACTTCTGAAAGTTAAGATCCTCAAGGTAGTCACAGGCTTGCAATTTATCATTCCACATTCGGAATCCAACTCCCTCTTCTGCAAATGAGAGGGTCTGCACCTGTCAGAAATAGGTCGTCCTCATAAGGTGTCGGTATGAGAGGTCTATCATCCACAACCTTCGGGTAATGGTTTGGATCGGTCTGAGCACTTGTAATTGGAATGAATGAGAAGGAAGATCATAATTCACAAGTGAGGCGAGTTGTAGAACTTTGTTTAAAAATGGGAAATAAAAGTTAAGAATTATGTTGTTTAAAAATAAGAATTATGATTATAAAGAAATCCCATAAATATTTTGCTAACTAGGAATGTCTTGGAACCCATAAATCTTTAGACTTGAATAAAGAGGAAGAGGATAATTAGCAAGTGAGGTGATTCAAAGAACTTTATTTAAAGATGGTAATTAAAGGCTAAGAATTATGTTGTTTAAAAATTAGAATTATGATTAGAAGAAATTCCCATAAATATTTGGCTAAGAGAGAATTAACAAGCACTAATTATTACCGATTGGTGTATCTATTTTGGAATAGAGTTTTCAAAATTATAATTTAATTGTCAATAATTATTAGGCGGATGGTAGGAATTTAATCTCCACGAAGTATTGTAGAATATTCTTAACAGTGTCGACAAATAAAATGTTAAGATTTATTTCCAAAGTAGTTATGCTCTTTTTGGGTTTTAATTAAATTGATTAATTAAAAAAATGCCATATAAACAAGTCTAATATAAAGAGAGTTATGGTTTTGTAAACATAATGGATAGTAATCTTGTTCCATGTTTTTTTCAATGTATGTAGGTTTAACTTATATCTATATATATATATATATATATAATTATTTTTATAATTAATTAGAATAATAATAATTTAAAATAAAATATAATTTAGTTAGCTTTTGTTTATTTTAAATTTTAAAGTATGACATATATTATAAAATATATGTTTTCATATTTGTTATGGATTGATGCCTAAAAATATTTATTAACGATTTATTTTATATAATTAAGGTAATGATGAAATCATTCTTTACTTCAAGATAATTAAACCTTAAAAAAAGTTGTTTGAAGAAACCTATTACTCAACTCATAAAACAAAATAAGGTGGTAAATGAATGTCACTTGATGTTATAATACAATTAAGTTGGAACTATGACAAGAATGATTATGGCAAGAATGAGTTGCAAGTCGTGAGGTGTTTCTGGATGACTCATAGCACTTAAAATGATGGTATGTTGTTCTAGTTGGTATGTTGAAAACACTAAGTTTTATATATGTTTAAATCCCTATATTTATGTGAGGTCGGTCCTCTGAGTGCACTCATATTTCTCCTCTATGGGTATTGATATTTATTTTTATGAAAAATTCGAGTCGAGAGTGATGGAATCAAACAGATGTGGTGTTTCAAGTTCGAACACTAGGTGATTCTACGGAAATTTCTTAGGAATCCCAAGAGAACAGGGGACATTGCTCTCCACATAAATTGGTAATTTCTTATCAAATATCATCGTCGATATCGATATCGATATCCTCTATTTGCCCTACAACTTTGACGCCTCATCCACTTCCACGGATGAAAATGCGGCCATCGATCGCTATGGGTTGTTCAACAGAAACTGCTCGTCGTAAATTTCCTATGACCTTTCATTTATGTAGCTTCTGGTAGCGACGCACGTGTTATGACATCTCAACAGTTGTCAGTCATCGGTGCGTTAGTTTTACGCTATCCATAAGTGGATAACAACACCTCCAAGCCCTACCTTTCTCTTAATCTTTTTTTCTTCCATATGCACATCAATATTGCCATTGCACGTCAAGCCATCTCTGGAATTTGTCATTGATTCATATATAAACCATCATGCACCCACATCAACACATAAAGAAAGAAGAAAGAAGAAGATATAATTTCTCATTCCCAATCCAACTGGTGGAAGAAAATTAGTTGAATATCTCCCGAGACTAATCGAAAGTTATCAACAGAAGTACGTCATAACGATGAGAGCAAGCGTCGTACTTTCAAAAGCTCTTCCTTCACATTCTAAAGTTATGAACAACCGACAGTTGAACTTTCAAAAGCTTCTTTGCTTTTCCATGCATTCGTTCAATATACATATGGTAACCAATCGTATAAATATATGCTGGGAACTCTTTTAAATTATTTATATTTCGGAATACAGTAACATCCACGTCTCTTTCAACTTTTTCGTGTATCTACTTTCAAGATAATATAGGACATACATGATATAATTCCCAAACAAGTTCAAAAGAAAGCATAGATGAATTGAATAAGAGAGTCAGCCATAACGTGAATTGGAGGTGTCACTTGATAATTGAGAAGGTTAGTACAGAACCCGAAGTCTATGAGAAATATGTATGGTTTTTGAAATGTCTTCTAATGGTGAACATGGAATTTTAGAAAGAACTATTAATGAATATAATTTTTTTTTTTAAATTTGTCTTTTAGGTTGGTTAAAAGAAATGTAAGATAATGTGGTAGATGCCAGTATTAAAATTAATATGATATTCAAAATATTTTTCTTATAGGTTTGAATATATTTTATTACAATATGGCTAAGGGAAGGTGTTTTAAGGGAAGGTGTTCTAAGCCTCAAGGCTAGGAGAATTCTGTTCCAATGTGAAGAGATTTTCTCTTGCCACGAAATAGGGTTCTCTTTATTTAGTTTCCTATTTACTTTCGAAAGATGAAAAGATATGCTAAAAAGGAATTGCAAGTGTAATGAAATTCTGAATTAACTAGCTGTGAGAAAGAAAATGCTTCAACTCATTAAAATTCATAAGGGAAATAAACTTCATGAGATAAAACACTTACAAAAGAATCAATCAATAGCCTAAGTACTTTACATGTGTCAACAAGTTTTGGTACTTCACCCATAATAATGATATTCTTTGCAAGTATGATTTGGTAGTTAATATAACCGCTTCTAGATCCGTTTAGAGATGAACTTTTAATACCAAAAACAGTTATTTGATTTATTGACTCATTCACTTGCGAAATAATGGGAAATAAGATGTAGGTGAGTGATTTAATGTTTGCTAAAATGAATGACTTAGCGTGGTGCAAGCAAAAACACGCATTGGTGAAGGAAAGAGTTCCTTGAATGATCTGCTTCAAAAATGAATTAAAAAATAAAGAAAGAATAAAGTAAATGTGTAAAAGATATCTTATAAACAGAAATGAACACAAATACTTTGCAAACTACGGATCCATTCCACACATAGGCTACATAAGATAATTTAATTTAAAACTCAAAGATTAACAATTAAGCTATTTCATCACACAACTGCTACAAAATAAACACATCGTCTTCCCAAATCATGAAAGCGAGAGGGGTCAACCAGTTGGGTTGGTCGGGCCTTGGCCAACTAGCTTGTTCCCCTTCTAAGGAACAAAAGCAATCAACACTTCAAATAACACATCAGAGATGAAATTACACGCTGTGTGTGCAAACCATAATGATCCTCTTGTATTTACTCGATTCGGAAAATTACATTACGAAGTAGTCAATCCCAAAAACGAGGCAATAACCAAATTACATAAACCAAAATAATAACTGATGGTTCACTAGATTTCTTATCTACTATTTACATCATATATATCCTTTGGCTCAAAGTCGTTTACACTAATTACAAATAATTATCGTTCAGGCCTGTCGGGCGAACAAACTGAGAAACCAAATTACAAACTTGACTAATGGTTATAACAACACAAGCTTTGTTGGGCCATGACCTATCTTTGGATAAAAATCCCTGGATGTGTGCCACCTATTTTAGTTTATCAGTAGTTAAACTCGGAATCAAAGATCGAGATCCGTCCTCATGGAAGATAGCTGTCAGAATCTCGGACAGTGGCAGTGCAAGAATCTTCTTGCACTAGTCAACTCATACATTATTAACACTACGTTCCATGATTACTTCTAGGAAATCAATATGAGTTGCAAGAAAATGTAAATAAAATTAAATCTACATAAAAGGATTAATAAAGTGTTCTATCAAATCTTAATGTAAACTATGAGCATGTGCAAGAAAAGGGTAACAATCTTGTACTAGTGCAGGAAAGAAGGGTCTTATATTAAGGTAAAACAGAGGTTGATATTGATGGAAATGGGGTAGAAAATAGGGAAATTTAGGATACCAACATCCTCCCATCCCTAAGTTGTTGTGTGTCCTTACACAACATTTTACCTCTGCAAAAAACCTTCAAAAATGAGTGGTCGCACCTCAGTTCTGCACTTCAATGTTTATTCCTGTCTTTACTATCTTTGGCTTTCTATCTTGGGCTTTTCACAGCTGCTTAGTTACCTTTTTCAGGCATCTATAGCATTTGGAAGCCCGATATTTCCACACCTTTACTTGCTGCTTCTGCTTCTTTACTTCAGCTCGTAATTCCACCTCACTTTGTTTCTGCCAACTCTACTCTTTCATGACCTAGTTTAGAGCTTCGCAGTCATGGACTTGTTGCTCCAAGTCCACTATTCTACTATTAAGGAAGAGAGTGGATGGTGATGTAATGAGATCTTTGGGAGAAAACACCTTTTCTACCACAAAGTCAACATCAAGGTCAAGAATGTCAAAATTCTACTTTAAGACATCATCGAGGGTTTCTATGCTCGAGGTTTTGCTATCACTGACGGTTTGGATACCCTCACCAATCTCTATGTGAGGGGTTTCAGTACCCTGTGCACCTAATTCTCTAGGCTCTTAACTTGCTCTCCCACTTTCTCAGGGGATTCCACACCCTGTCCTTCCAAATCAATAGGGGTTTTGACTCCCCATTCTTCTACTACCACAAGGACTTCAGTACCCTATTCTTCCAACACCGTAGGGTTTTTAATGCCATGATCTTCAAAAATTGCGGGGTCTTCAGGACCCTGACCTTCACAATCCACAGTGTCTTCAATGTCATGTCCTTAAAAAACCGCAGGGTCTTCAATGCGCCAGTCCTTGAAATCATTAAGGGTCTTCACCTCTAGTTCACTAAAATTGTCAGGAGATTCTTCATTTTGTTCTTCTTCATCCTCCTTTGCTTGGACTTCAACTGTGTTTGGTGTCAACATTATTCTCTTGCTCCTTAGCATGCTGATGAATGTTGACAATAACAGATCATCCCCTGCATTCTACTCATCCTCCACCTTGTGTGCTACTACATTTGCAAGCACCGAGAGATTTTCAACTGTGGTGGAGTCTTGGGGTGAGTCATCGATTACAATTGGGGAACCCAACTGATTTGTTCCTTGGCCGACGACTTTCCTCCTCGTCGAGGTCCTAATTTTCCTTGTCTTTGCTACAAGTGGAGTGTTTTCAATGATCCCTTTCTCTACTTGCACTGGTCAGCCTTTACTTCTTCGGTTGGCAAGAGACAATGTTTATACCTTTCTCTTTTTGCTTGCACTTGTGCTAGTAGGTTCTTCTACATCCTTTGTTTAGAATTCCTTTAGAAATGCCTCCCATGTTATTCCCATTTTCTCTAACTTCTTCTTAACCAGCATTGTAGTGAGTCCATGGTGGAAGAGTTTGGTTGCAACCTGGCTTGCACTCGCGCTCTGTACATTTTTTTTCCATCCTTTCAAGGCTCCTAAGCATTAGGTGAGGGAAATTAATGAGTTTCCCTGCCTCGAAATGTGACAGCAGTCAAAGGTGGTATATGAATGCCAAGGTATAACATCCTTCGCCTGTGACAAAATTCTGTAATATAAACTGTAAATCTCGCCATTTTTTGACTAAGGCGGGCTTTGGCAGTCCCTTTCTCTAATCGACCTCCATCTTCTTATTGACCATGAACGACTGCCAATGCTTCTTTGTCAACCGCTCCATCTTACACCAGCGCTCACCTATAAGTGGCAAGCCTGTGGTTTGCAAAATGAACTATTTAGTGATTTTAAAATTTAAGGACCCGACGCAATTCACTCCTCATGGGTGCCATTTCAAACCTCTTCCACTTCATCGATCAAACCTTTGGAAAAACTCTAGGGTAACTCCAACATTCACCAAGAATTTTGTATGGAGGTTCCTTACCTCCCATCTGTGTAGACCTGCTTACCTAGCCATGATGGAACAATCCTTCCACTTCGGATGTAGATCTGTGTGAGCGATCATCATTATAGGTGAATCGTGATGATTGGATGTAGTGGCAGTATGGGCGACGATGATGCAATGTCTAGAATGATCTAATCATAAGTAGGTTGATGATGGTAGGTGGTGAGCTCGAGTATTGTAACAATAATGCTACAACTTCTGGGGCTTCCTTCTTTACTTTTATCAACCCAGTAGTTTGTAACAAACTTGGAAGTGATGGTGTTGTATGCACAAGTACTAGCTCTTACTACATGTTGTCACTTGATCAGCTGGCGCAAGTTCGTTTGGAGCTTAAGCCAACTTCTATGAGTTCTCAGAAGAAGATTTAACTGTGATGAAAGAAAGCTACCTCTACAGGGGCTATTCTACTTACAGAGAGAGAAGGAAAATTGGAATGAAATGCAAACCCTAGCAAACCCTAGTTTACCCACTAACCCTACTTGTGCAAGAAAAGAGATGGAAACTACTGAAATGGGTGCCATTAACTAATGAAAAGGTAAATTGAATTTATTCAAGCTACTTCTAAAGAGAAATGAGAAGAAATCATATTTTTGTACGTTTGAGTATTTTTATGTGGAATTATTATGCTTATGATTTCACTAGTTGTGACTGTGCAGAGGTTTGGTAGCAGAGGAAGATGGAGTTCACTTTTGTAGATGGTGAGGAATGTGTGGAGAGGTCCTAAGAAGCCCCTAGTACCCTTCTAAAGACTTCCATCATGATCAGACTTCGAAAAATCACTCACAGGAACTTCTACAAGAGGCTGCAAGGGATCTACAGGAGGTTCTATAGGAGGATCTACAAGAGGAGACCGAAAGTGGTTTTTGGAGGTTTGAAGGTGGAAAAATAATGGGAAATGGGAAATGAAGGTTGGATGAAGGTGTTGAGGGGTCTATAACTTTTCAAGGAAGATCAGAGACAAACGAGATGGTTTGTTTTGTTCAAATGGTGAGTAAACAACTTTATGGAAAAACTATGCAGAAATTAGGGTAGATTGGCGAAATGTGGCTAATGAGTAGGGGGATCTATGAGAGGTGAGTTGGTGTTGGCTATTTTATGGAGGAATGATGAGCTAGAATTTTCTACAAGAGATCTGCACACTTACTTCTCAAGACCGACCAAAGCAAGAACTGAAAAACAAAGTTTTGTCTATTTTAACCTAAATTTTGACCTAACATTAGAAAAATGATGGACAATACTTTATGAACAGAAAAACATGCAAGATAATTGTGGTAAAACCAATATCCAATAATCTAAGAAATTAAATCTAAACCAATGTCAACATTTCCAAATCAAAGTATCACACTAGCAATTGCATGAAGGAGCAAAAACTATGTTTTTGGTGGTAGCAGTAGTGCCTTGACCTCAGATCATAGTCCCAAGGAGGGAGAAAGGAGATAAAGTCCTGCTGTTAGCATTTTTTGATCTTTTTCTATCACTGTAGCAACTTACTTAAGCAACTTGAAGTAAAAACAACTAGTCTAACCATCAAAAACAACCTAATCTAATGAAGGAAAATGAGTATATGTAGCAGAAATTAACTCATGAATGGAAACATAAAACATATAAGTACACAGAGGAGGTGCTGGGAAACTTGGGTTTGGCCCTAACCTAAGAGCTTTAGCCCTCTAGAAAAAAATCAGTGCTGGCTCAAAACTTCATTCATCTTCATTATCAAAAATAGTACTTACATCACATAAAAACTGTCTCAAAAAGTGCTTGAAAATGAGCTGAGTACAATGCTACACAAAAGTGAAAATATATACTAATAAATTGCTAACCTACTAAGGCTTGAAGCCTTCTTATTTATACAAATGGGGACTCCCAATAGTCCTCGTAAACTTAAGGAACTTGGTTGCCTAGAACTGAAGATAACATTAGCCCTACTTGACTTCCTCGGCTACCCCTTGGAATCATCAATGTGGGCCTTTGTACTTCGAGTTGCTCATGGAGAATTCAAGGAAGGGGTCATTAATGAAGGAGACACCCCTCCTACAAGTCCTCTTCCCTGTTTCCCTCGAGTTTGGCTGCCATTTGCTCATAATTTCCTTGTCTTTGTCCAAAATTGTCCAAAAAATCTGCAATAAACATTCATTAGACTACATGGAAAAGTGATTACCCCCATTCACTCTATTGACATAAATATATTCAAAAACATGGAAAAAACTATTGAGAATGGTGGATTAAATTAAAATAATAGGCAGAATGAGCCCATATAGTTACCCATTTCTAGGGCTCATCATCACCCCCCTGGTGAATGGGTTACTCATCCTCTGAGCAACTAATCTAGCTCTTCATCTTTAATAACTCTAACAGATTCCCTAACATCCTAAGCCTATGATGTAATGTCCTCCTCTCTATCACGGAAACCTTCTTTCTTGTCCACTTCATCTCATTGTTTTTGTTCTTCCTCCTCCTTAACTCCTTCCAACAGTCCCGACAGTAGTGGAGGACTAAACTTAAGACCAATCTAGTTGGCTTTCAAGTTTTGCATTGAGTGTTTGTATAGGGGTAATCTCCTCATGGCCTCCCTCATTCTATTTGGGGAGTGATAATCCTTGATCCTTAAGCTATGTGGCAATGTATTCCACCTTCCCATGCATGCATGAAGGCAGTCATCGCTAAACAATCTCTCCATATCTTCAAAATGAGCAATAGCTTGTGCTTGCTTGTTAACATAATCAGGGAGAACTTGGGTATTGGCTGCAAGGTGTTCATTTGCATAGATGAGAGCCAATGGTTCTCCTGGTTCTGCCCTTATCATCAGGGGCTCACTTAGCTCTTTCGCCATTGTCTGTTGAATTTCCACTATTCTCTTTTCCTCATGGCTCATGCAAGCAGCCATAGCCATTAGCTGTAAGTCTCCCAAAGTAGCATCTAGATCCCATAAATGCATGTTAGGAAGTGCCATGTTGTGTAGCTAAAATTCTGCTAGCCTTGCTTTATCCTTGGTTGAACTATGATCACATAAATCCATAAACTAACCATATTAATCTTGAAATACGATTGTGCCCCTTTGGGCCACTATCTTAATCTGGAATTGGAGCCACTGGTCTTTAAGATACAATGCATAGGATTTAGTTGGTTGTCTACACTGCAATGCCTCCATTGCCTAGCTGGCCATATAGGCTAACTGGGCTTCCTTCTCCTGTAGATACTTTTTGAAAATCAACACTTCAATTGCTGCTTGAGTGTTATGCTCTTAACCTGCAAGACGATAGCAGAATACCAAATATACAAAGAAATATACCCAAAACATAGAACAGTGAGAAATAACAACAATTATTTTATTATTCAGAAAGCAATGTTCACTTGCCTCTTCGAGGGGGAAACCTCCAATAGAGCTGAGCTCAATTACAAAATAATACATGATGCTCCTTAAGGGGAGTCTCTATCCTTTATATAGGATTCATACATGCAATACCATGGTTCTTATTAATACCATCTATCTAATACCATGGCCCATTTGCAACTAACTTTGGTCCCTCATTAAATGCAGGTTAACCACTTACAATTATTAATTTGGGCTTTATTGAATATTTACTTAACTATAACTATGAATCGATCCTATTACATAAATAAGGGGGTTAGGGTGGGACCCTAACATGCCCTCCCCCATAAGAATAGCCTTGTCCTCAAGGCTAAAGTTCTAGAAACTGTTGAAGAATACTGGCTAGTTCATAGCTTGCATCTTCTGAAGAGGTTTCTTTCCACTTGATGAGGACTTCCTTGATCATGTAGCCACACAGGTGTTGTTCTTGTGTGTCAAGGACCTATTCAAGTTGGAGCCAGATTGACCCTTCTTCATACAGTTCAGGTGGACTAGTTTAAATTCTGCAATTGTTCCCAATCACTTTCTTGAGGCATGAGACATGGAAGACTGGATGGATTTTTGCAGTGGGTGGCAAAGCTAGCTTGTAGGCAACTTGTCCAATGCGTTGAAGTACTTGATACGGTCCATAGAATTTTGGAGATAGTTTCTGACAACCCTTGTCTTTGAGTGATGTTTGCTTATATGGTTGTAGCCTCAAAAATACTTGATCCCCTTCTTGAAATTGGCATTCTGAGCGATGTTGATCTACCTATTGCTTCATGCAGTTTTGAGCTTGATGAAGATTCTCTCTGAGGTGGGCCATCATGGTTGTGTGGTTTTGTAGGAGTTGATCCACTGCTTGTACCTTCGAGCATCCCTTGATATAAGAAGTAGGGGAAGGAGGGACTTTACCATAAACTGCTTCATATGGAGTCATTTTGGTGGTGGCATGATAGTTGGTGTTATATCACCATTCAGCTAGAGGTAGCCATTATACCCAGAGATGTTACTTTTATAAAGTGAAACACCTAAGGTAGGTCTCCAGACATTTGTTGACTGCTTCAGTTTGACCATCAGTTTGTGGATGATAGGAAGTACTAAGTTGCAGTTGGGTACCTTGTAGCCAAAAGAGTTCGCCAAAAGTTACTAGTGAAGATCGGATCACAATCAGACACAATGGAAGTGGGCATGCCATGCAATTTGAAGATCGGATCCATAAAAGATTGAACGACCAAAGTCGATGTAAAAGGGTGGGGTAGGGCGGAAAAATGAGCATACTTAGAAAGTCTGTCCACAACCACCATGATGACTGACTTTTTTTCTAACTTTGGAAGACCTGTAATGAAATCCATAGAAACCTCTGTCCAGATTGAGGTCGGGATGGGAAATGGTTGTAATGTGCCTGGGGATTTGACCATTTCTTCTTTGTGGTGCTGACAGATGTCGCATTCAGCTACAAAAGTAAGAATGTCGTTTTTCATGCCTATCCAAAAAAATGATCTTCGAGTGTGAGCATACGTCTTCTGAAAGCTTGAATGTCCTCCAGTGAGAGATGAGTACAACTCTGTCGAAGTGTGGCTTTTGAGGGTGGATGTTGGTGATATTACAACTCTGTCCTTGTAACAAAGAATCTCATCCTGCCATGAGTAGCCTGTTGTGGAATTTGGATCCGCCTGTAATTGATTAATGAGTTAGGAGAGCTAGGGATGTGAAAGCCATTCCTTACGAGCCTCTTCAATCCATTATGGAATGGGAAGGGAAATTGTGAGCGGGGTACTTTCCTCCTCAAATTAGAGGGATAATGCATTTGCTACAATATTTTCACACCCTTTCTTGTAAATTATCTCATAATCATATCCCAGCATTTTGGCGAGCCATTTATTTGTTGTGAGGATAGGTGTTGCTCCAAAAAATATTTAAGGCTTTGATGGTCTGTGCAGATTTGGAACTGTCACCCAAATAAGTATGGTTTCCAGGTATCTACTGCATGTAAGATGGCCATCATATCCTTCTCATAGGTAGATTGTCACATATTCTTCCCACTTATTTGCAAGCTTATGAAGGCCAAGGGTCAACCTTCCTGCATTAAGATCGCCACAATACTTGTAGCCGAAGCATCACATTCAATCACAAAATATTTGGTGAAGTCGGGTAGTGCTAAGACTGGAGTGGAACACATGGCATGTTTGAGAGCTGTAAAGGCTTGTTGTGCTTCATCATTCCAGAGGAATGAATTTTTCTTGAGGAGTTGAGTTAGGGGCCTAGAAATGCAACCATAATTGCAGCCAAATTTTCAATTGTAGCTTGTGAGACACAAAAATCCTCTGAGTCTCTTCAAGGTCTTAGGTTGAGGCCAATCCTACATTGCCTAGATCTTTTTGGGGTCCACCCTGACACCTTCACGCCCCACAATGTTGCCCAAATAGTCAACTTCTTCCATGCCAAAAGAGCACTTGGACATCTTGACAAACAATTTACGCTTACGGAGCAGTTGCAAGAGCAGATCTACATGCTGAAGATGTCTGGCCCAGGTGCAATTCCAGATGACGATGTCATCAAAGAAAAAAATGACAAATTTTTTGAGATATGGTTTGAGTAGGTGGTTCATAAGTCTCTGAAAAGTGGATGGGGCATTACAAAGACCGAATGGCATGACCAAGAACTCATAATGGCCTTTATGAGTTCGAAAAGTAGTCTTTGGAATGTCTACTTCTTTCATGCGAATTTGGTGGTAGCCCGAGTGAAGGTCGAGCTTAGTAAAGAATTGAGCCCCATTTAGTTCATCCAGAAAATCATCGAAAACTGGGATGGGAAGTTTATCTTTGACTGTCAACTTATTAAGGGCCCTGAAGTCTTGACACATATGCCATTCCCCATCTTTCTTGAGTACCATGACCACTGCCGATCAATAAGGACTAATGCTGGGACGAATGACGCCCGCTTCCAAGAGTTCCTTGATTATTTTTTCTATTTAATTCTTTTGGGCGAATGGATATCTATAAGGGTGCACATTTGGTGGTTGGGCCCCTCGGACCAATGTAATGCTATGATCATGTACCCCTCTCGAGGGTGCAAGCTCAAGAGGCTTGTCAAAGATAGGGAGATGGTTGTTTAAGATTTGTTGCATCTCAGGATGAATATGAAGAGAATTGGGTTCGAAGGCCTAGATGGAACTAAATTGAGCTATAACCCCATGGTGGCCCTTTCCTAACAATTTTTCTATCTGATGTGAGCTGATGATAGAGGGAGCTCCCGCCTGGAGTCTGCGAAGGGTATGTGTGTGGTTGTTCTGCTTAAAGCTCATATATAACTCCTGGAAATCCATTGTGATTTGGCCAAGCGTGCGAAGCCATTCAGTACCAAGGAAAATGTCACACCCTACCATGTGTATGGAAAACATGTGGGTATTTAATTGATGATCTCCCATTTGAAGTTTGACATTTTCATAGTGGCCTTCACATTTCATTCTCCCCCCATCAGCAATTTGGACCTGGAAATTAGAAACTTCTCGGACAAAACAATGCACTGCTTTCGTGACTCTTTGATGGATAAAATTATGTGTACTTCCACTATCAATCAAGACTACTATTGGGTGATGCTTAATAAAACCTTTGATTTTGACAGTTTGGGGTGAAGAAATCCCTGCAGAAGCATGCAGTGAGATAACTGGCTCTTTAGGTACATTGTCCTGCTAGTTGTTCTCTTCTTCCTCCTCTGGTTCCTCAAGTGGTGGGGCTTCCTCTAATGAACTGTGATCAGTAGCATCAATTTAAAAGAATTTGGGCTCCTTGCATTTGTGCCAGGGGGAGTATTTCTCATCACAGTAGTAACATAATCCTTGCTTTCTTCTTTCCGCCATTTCTGTTGGTGACACCTTTTGAACCTTGAGTGTTTGGGTAGTGCTTTGAGCCTGTAGGGGCTGACCCTTGGCAATGAAATTTGGGTGATTGGACTGGGCCACTAACGCACGTTTGAATTCATGAGCTATCCTTCAAGCATGCAGTCATGAGCTAGGGTGGTGCAGTCAGACATGGGCTTGTATGGCTTCTTTGAGACCACTGACAAAACATTCCATGTAGAACTCATCGTGTATACCTCTAGTGCGAGAAGCTAAGGCTTAAAAGGTGGCAATATATTCATTCAATGTTCCTGTTTTTCAGAGCTTAGTGAGACAACCCAAAAAGTTAAATTCATGGTCAAAGCGATCCATAAGAGCTTTTTAGAATGTCTCCCAAGTCAAGAGCCTTCCATAGCAATGTTGATGCCATTGCCACCATTGCCATCTTTCATTGTCCAAGTACATGATACCCACACTAAGCTGAGTCACATTATCCAGGATGTAATTCAGTGTCAAATATTGCTCCATTTGTGCTATCCATGTGGCTGGGTGAGAGCCATAAAATTTATACATGTCCAGTTTGGGTGGTTGTGGATGGGATTGTTGGTGGGTGCCAGAGAGGTGAAGAGACTGGCTAGACTCACTCTCACTGTTTTCATTGCCAATATATGCCTCCTCACATGCCTCCACCTTTCCCTTATAGAGTGTTACACTTAAGTTCTGTAGCTGCAACACGACCTCCTTCAATTGTGATTCAAGGCTATACATCCTCTCATTCGCCATAGTTTGAGCTCTAATTTGTACCATGCACCAATCCGATGTACTTGAAATTTGGGTCTGTCTAAATTTTTTGGCACTAACAATTGAATGGTACCACCTTTCACATTTCATTGTCCTCATTCTTATGGGCTAAGTCACCAATAAGCGCCTCGGGGGGTGGGGTCACACTCCCTTGCTTAGGAATACTGTAGTAGCCAAATCCCAGAAATGTCAATGCTGCCAAAAGTCCTGCGAAAATCATGCCCAGGTGTAGGAACCCAGACAACTACTCAAATCTGGATGGTGGATTTGATGGATCTGAGAGATCTGAATGACTAATCTAATAGATCTGAATAGCAGAACTAATTGCTACTGCGGATCTCATGGATCTAATAGATCTGAATGGCTAATCGGATAGATTTGAATGACGGAACTGATTACTGCTGCTGTGAGAAACCCCACTTGCGAGATCTGATCTGGAAAAGATTATGCGTGATCCAGAGATAGAGAAGGGAACTATGGTCTCCAAGAGTGTTACATGCTACAGATCACAATATACATAAGGGTCTGACAATATTACTTGACCCAATTTTTCAAGGAACTAACCAAGGAGGATCAACTATACCCTTAGCTGTACAGCCTGACTACCCTATCATATGGGCAAGTAATCTCTCTGAGTGATGTTCTCAGTGTACTGTAACAGAAAGATGGCCAATGACTTATCTATGGCAAGGTTTCAAGGGAGCTAGGGGGCTTCCGATATACCTAGAGGGTACTTGGAAGACAGTCCATGCACAGTTTTGTCTAATGCACCACTCCTCGAAGGGGTACCCGCAGGGGTTACAAGGGAGTCCACAAGCGTGACCACCTCTTGTATTTCCTGTGTGCATGACTACCCAAATTTGTAGGTTTATGCAGTCAATGAAAAATCCCATGGTTTAAATACGCTTAAACACATCTCGAGCCAAAAAAAAATTGGCTAAAAATTAGAGATCCCACCAGCCCTGGGAAGTGCTCTGATACCACTTGTTATGCTCTTAACCTACAAGACGATACCAGAGTATGAAATATGCAGTGAAATATACCTAGAACATAGAGCAATGAGAAACAACAACAAGTATTTTATTATTCGGAAAGCAATGTTCACTTGCCCCTTCGAGGGGACAACATCCAATATAGCTGAGAACATTTACAAAATAAGATGCGATGCTCCTCAAGGGGAGTCTCTATCCTTTATATAGGATTCATACAAACAATACCATGGGACAATACCATGGTTCTTATTAATACCATCTATCTAATACCATGGCTCATTTGCAACTAACTATGGTCCCTTTATTAAATGTGGGTTAACCACTTACAACTATTAATATGTGCTTTATTGACTCTTTGCTTAACTATAACTATCAATCGATCCTATTACATAAATAAGGGGGTTAGGGTGGGACCCTAACACTAAGATTCTCTTTCTTGTCGTTGTTTCATCATTGTTTCACTATCTGTTTGTGGTTCTTCTTCCTGTTGTCGTTTCTCTACTGCCTCACTATCTGCCTGGGGTCCCTCTTGTTGTTGTTGTCCTTCCAAGATTGGCAGCTTCTTTCCCCCTTGAGGTTCCTGTTCCTGTAGCTTCTTTTTTAATAGTTCATTTTCTTCCTGTAGTTGAGCTCTTCTGATGCTCTCTATGTGCCTTACCATGCTTTGATCCCTACTTATCTCTCTTAACTTGTTTTCCATGTGCCCTATATCTTCGACTCCTTTAGATTTAGCAATCTGCATCGAGGTGTGGGTCCTCACCCTTTCTTTTTCTTGTTCAAAGAAAAGAGGTGTTATAGACATTTTTGGGCACTTCAACCCCAATCATAAATTTCCATAAACTGAGGGCTCCGAAGTCCCCAAAAGTGTTGCTTCACTTCCTAAAGGAACAAGGTCAAAAATGGTCTCCCAGAAGTTCTCCACTAAAAATTGCTCAGAAATGGTCAAAATTGGACCATACTGAAAACCCAATGTAGAGAGTGCGATGCATATCACCTTCCTAGTGTAAAGGGTGTGATGCATACTGAATGGCCCCTTTGTAGGGTGCGATGGTCGGGAATGGACAAATGGTAGGGACAAATTGCGAGGTGGAAGATCATGGAATCTTCCAGAAGCTTACCCTCTGACACTTGCCTCTTTGTTTTTGACCAGGGATGAGTAAGAGATCATCATTCTCCAAGTGGAATCAAGAAATATCAGAGAGAGGACACTAATCAACACCCTAGAAGATAACTTACCTGCCTACAATCATCTATATATGTATCCCTCATCACAGAGATCCAGAGGCTGGAATCTTGTATCTTGTAGAGAAGTGTTGTTGGTTTTCTAGTGTAACTTCATAGTGTTGGGTGATATAAGCTTTAATTGAGGTGAAGAAGGGTTTTCTTGCTGGAGGATGATGCTGGGTTAGAACATATGGTTGTAATCCTCTTGCTACTTTTGATCTTAATAAAGCTATTCAAGTTTTCCTCCATATTCTTGTATGTTTGGTTATATATGCATTTGTATGGTTAACACATATCTAGTCCTGTGTTATTTATGAATATAGATCTTCGTTCTTCGATAGTAGTATGTTGCTATGATTCCACAGGTGCTCTTTGAAGCTGGACAGATGAAGAAGAAGCGAAAAAGTTCTATCAGGACGGAGAGGAATCAAACAAGGAAATCAAGCACAAGACTAAGGTTGGTCTCCTTTGTTCGACTCTTATCTATTTTCATAAAGGAAAACAAAAGTAGAATTTACTTGTTTGTTTCTAAGATGGCTACTAGTCTTAGTGGGAATAGCAGCATCTGAGTGGACACTATTCCCGGTAACGAAATGGCGACTCCATTGGAGAGCGACTAGATTGTTTGTTAGTCTATCTTTGTTTCTTTTATAAACTTACAGATGGAGCCTGAAGCCAAGCCAGCTAGCCTTCAAACCGCATTTCTTATACAAATGCAAAGTAGATCAATGCTACTTCAGTCTATCTCTAGGTTTTGTTTATGAATTAAACAATTAATCTACAAACATTCTAATTTCCCTAAGTGGTGGCTCTAGTAACCTCCTTTGATCAACCCCTGTGATTTACATATACTGAACATCACTTACTCGGCCTAAATCCCTGAAATGAATTGCAAATTGTGAGTAAAGACTCATTTAAAGTCTCGCACTAGTACCATCACACCCTACCTTCAAGGCATTTTGTATGCATCACACTTCTCGAGTGCAGTAGGTGCGCTGCATACTGAATTCACTGTGTGATAGGTGCAATGGTCAGGTAAGGTTAACTTTACCTTCAGACTTTGGTTTTTTCCTCACTATTTTCAATCCTATTCCAGAGTTTCACTATCTGTGGTCAATGTATCTCTATGAAAAAACCCTTCTCTTACATTATTCCACCTCCATAGTGCAAAGAACTGTAAGTGTTTTTTTATGTATTGTGCACCATTTTCAGTTCTCTTTTGAAAAGAAGTAGCATAGTCGAACTGTCGTTTCTTGATCTGAAAGTGTCATAACTATCGTTTTTAGTCATAGAAAACAAAACCATTTCTCTTGATAGTCGATTATATAGTTACTATTGTATATGATTTGAATTAGTAGTTTTTAAAGTGTCGAAAAGTAATTTTCATTTCGAAATCGCAAAGTGTCTCTCTTACCTTCACTTCATTTTGAAAAGAAATTTGTTGAGTATTGTCGCTTTGAAAATAATTTAGATTTGCACATAGCTTTCTTATCATCATTCATACATTAAGAAGGCTAATAAAAAATACATGCATGTGCATTTGCATTTAGACTGCTTGGTTTGATTTAGGACGGTGCATTTATTGTGTGCTCTATGCTCTTTGTTGAAGACTTTCAACTTTCTTTCCTTAGTAACTAGGATTTTCATTGCCAAAAGAAGATTAAAAGTTTGTTTATCATCTTAGACTGCATTTTAGGAATTTTATACACATCATGCGGTGAACTTGAAAGGAAATTTTTTAAGGAAGATGAACTTAAAATAAATTTAATGAATCTAACAACGCTTTGGAACCTAACGCACAACATCTAGAGGTCTAGGCCAGAGACGTATTTTGGCATCGTAAAACCCGATAACTGTTGTTTTCATTGTTGGTCGGGTGATTCCTCCACTTTGAGATTGAAAGTTCCAGTACGAACTTGTGCTCCTATATACTGTCGAGTATATATTGGGAGACCACAATAGGTTGCATCCTTTATCCTTAGGAAGCCATGTCTGCCGCCCTATCGATCACAATGCACTGAACATAGCATTTGGGAATATTGATTGTCGTACGGTAAAAATTATTATGCAGTTTTGCGATTGGTTTGCTAATCCCCTCTACCTAGATCTCCAGATTAGTCCATTTTGCTCCTTTTCAGACTCCTTAAAAGAAAAGGTCCTCTGAGCACTTGTCACTTCAGGCTCACTAAAAATCAAAGGTGACTAGAGTCATCTTTTGTTTTTTTCTCGACACTTTAAAATTGAAAAAACAAGTTGTGTCAAAGCATCTAAAATTGATTTTAATCGAAATAACATCACAAATTCCCTCCTTGGTCTTTAGGTTGAGAAAAATGGAGTCTACCAACCAAGGATTTCCCCTTGGAGGAAATCCTAGTCCCTTCTCCTCTTGGGGAGATGTTGGTGCACCCCATATGGCCACATTGTCACTTCCAGGGTTAATGATTGGTTTGCCTATCTGGCTCTTCTCTACCTTTGTCATTCAGAATACCGTAATTCTTAAACAGTCAAGTCAGCAACTAGATGATCTTATAGTTTCCCACCAACCTTCTACTTTGTATGATTCTCCCTGTCCTCCTTCCTCTTCACTTGATAAAGCTGGTAAAGCTGAAAATCAAGTAACTGAGAAGAAGAAGAAGAAGAAAGAGAAAAAGGAAAAGAAGAAAAAGGAACCAAAATCGAAAGGGGGAACCAAGCGTCATCTAGCGAAAATCCTCACAACGCTGCCTAAACCTGAATCTCCTTGTGTCATTTGTAATGGAGACCACTATCACCGAGATTGTCCCTGCATCCCTCGGATCTTAAGGGACTGTTCTCGTCATTTGCACAATCAGGTGTCGTCAACCTCTGATGATCATGTTGAATTCACACCGTCAACCAGTGAAAGTGAAGTATCTGGATAGAAAAGGAATCCCAGATTTCCTTGTAAATTGTGTGAAGGAAATCACGCCGTCCACCATTGTCCCTTCCTTGACAAAGCTAAAAGATTTTTGGATGACCGTCCTGCTTCACCTCTACGGCTCCCTCCTGGATATAAAAACCTCTTGCCAAGTCCACCACCGATTGAAAATCCGGCTTGCCCGCCATTGTGGTCAACCGAAGTGTCTATAATTGAAAATGAACCCTCTGAAACCATATTAGATGAAAGTCAAAAGGTCGAGATGGCAGTTGACCTGGTCTTGCCTTCAGAGTGTTCATATTTGAATGATACCATCACTAAAAAGAAAGAGAATGACACCTTTCAAATTCTTTTCATAAACATAGACTCCGATGAACTAGGGGGAAGTTCAACCATTCCTTTATCGTAGGAAGGAAGTTCATCAGAGTCATACCCGCCCATCTATTCGGTCCCACCACCAAGCAACCTAGTTGTTTCCTTTGACTGGAATCTACTAGGTAGACCTCATATACCAGCTAGTGTACCATTTCGAATCATTGTACAAGCTTACATAATGGTCATGGCTGGTACCATCATCGATGAAGGGGCTTTTGTGAGTATCCTTTCCTCAACTACTTGGAAAGCGCTTGGTTCGCCATCGCTTTTCCGTGAAATGTGAAATCTGACAGGCTTTGACAAAGGAACTAGTCAACCATTAGGGATCCTTCCAAATGTGCCCATTACTTTGAGAAGGAAAACCATTCACATGAACGTGATGGTAGTTCAAGGACCCTTGGATTATAATCTACTCCTTGGATGGGACTATATTTATTGCATGGGAGCCGTCGTCTCCTCACTCTTTAGAGTAATGTGTTTTCCACACTAAGGCAGAATGGTCAAGCTCGTAGACCAAATGTCATTCCCCGATTCACACATCACAAATATTCAAATGCCATCCCTAAATGGTCTTTTCATGCAAGGAATGTCTCATCGATCTCCAGTCTGTTGACCTGATGAGCGCGAGTGATTCAGGAGGATATGATTGAAATCTAGGGGGCATGCACTCTGGCCTGTTTCGGTAGGAAAACCTTGGGTATAGAGTAGGTTTCCACGGGGGATATATGACTAGTCTGACACACCCATCCTCATAGGAAAATGGGATTAGGCTTGAAAAATATACCTTCATTGAGGTTGTGTGAGTAAAAGAGTCTCTACCACTCACCTTTGTCTATTTCGTTAGACATCGCCAAGGAAGCATTTTATCTGCTACGCGGATGGAACTTTCATGGGAACCTGGGAATTTTTTGCTATAACTAGGGGCATGCAAACCTTTTCGCATGCAAGCAAAGAGTGAACATTTATTTTTTAAATTTGTAGGACCTCTAACCCTTTAAACCTGTAAGGCTGGTCATTTCCTAGCTTGCATAAAGAAAGGATCAAGGCAAATATTCCAAAAGGTGCAAGCCCCTTAAAAATGGCATCTTGAAAGAGACATCCTTATTATACGACTGGCGAGCAGTGTTACTGCAGGGTTCAAGCTCGTTTAACAATAAACTCGCCACGAGCAGTTTTAGCACATAGTTCAAGCTTGTTAAAAAATAAACATAAGCCATGAGCAAATGTTTCCCTAAGAGTTTAAGCTCATTAAAAAATGAACTGGTAAATAACCATTGTGAATGCCTTATCACCAGCTTTTGGGCCTTGGTCGTGTTCTCATCATCACCTCCACTCTACTTTCAGCCGATCATTCACCTCCATTTGATTGTTTACCCTTTTGAGGAACATTTGCAAAGAGTGATTCTATTAGCCATCCTTGTGACACTACCATGATTGGAAAATTCCAAACCTTACCTGGAATCCGCTGCTACTCGAAATCATCACTCGTTTCTCGAAAAATGAGTCTTCTTTAAGCTCTTTTCAACTGACTTGTAAAATATGAAAAGATTGTCGAGTGATTGGTGTCTCCGGCTCATTAAAGTCATCGAAAGTGCCATCCCTCCTCCAGATTTTAATCTTTTTGGACCTGAGGGATTATTACACAAAACTATCGAGTGCTTGTCTTGTTCGGCTCGTTAAAACTATCGAAAATTCACCCCTTTCGTATTATTTTAAGCTTTTTCAGATTTAAGGGATTATATGGCGAAAAAGAATATTTGGAGTCTCCTTTCCATCCCTTTCAGACTCTTTAAAATTGAAAAGGATGGAGTTATCTTTTCCGTTAAACTCGTTAAAACCTACTAGCAACAAACTCATCCAAATGGACGAGAATGAGTTTCACTGTCGCTAGGCATGCTAAAATATAGTGACAGGTTCACTCGAAGGGTGGATTATAGAACAAGCATATGTTATCCTCCTCAAGCTTGACAAAAATAAAAAGGTACTAGTCAGCAATGACTGGGGAAAATTGGGATGAAAACTTGAAAAAGCTTTATTGGTAGCAAGTCGCTCTTGAACATGACACTTTCCTTCCGCATCCAAGCCGAGTTGGGTTGTTCCGTTCACTGGTCATCACCATTGGTCTGTCGCACCATCTATCTTTGGGGTTAATGCTACCAATCCATCGTCAGTGTCGCCGATATGTTCAAGAGAATTCATTCAGACAATTTGCCTGTGTCTCACCCACTGCAATACATTCATGCTCCATTCTTTCATGACCGACACATTGAACCTTATATCGTCAGATTGTTTTCACTCCAAAATCATTTTCTTTGTTCCATGTCGTAGATGTGGGATTCATTAAGGCCCTCCTACGATGGGTCACTTCTTGTCGACATTAGCTCATTATCCAAGAAGTTTACCTAGTGACAACACTTTCAGTACTTTGAAGCTTGCATGCCTCAATGGCAAGTTTCTCACTTTCGGTGATAGGTTTACATTAATGGCCTTTGACCAAGAGATTTTGTGTGGTGTTTGATGCCAAGTCCTTTTTCACACCACATGAATTGTACTGTAGTACGTTGAGGGTCATTGTCATTATTGGTGATTCCTCTCGCCCCTGTTAACAACTTACATCATTGGCTGGTAATCAGGCGATGTCTTTCCATGTTCGACTCTAGAACATTTTTCACATGGATCGACTGGTACTCTGAGTGAATATTGAACGTGTTTTGAAGACCCCGGATCTAGTTTCATCCATCTAGGCTGTGATATATTCAGGAATATAAAGACATCAAATGTACATCATTGCCGAATAGATGATCATCCAAATGAAAGGATGATGAGTCCGAGTCATTAGTCTGCCACACAGACGATCGTCTGTCCTATGTACATGAAAATGAATTTATAAAGCTGAGCATGGGAATGCCTACCTCAGCTAGATCATGAAAAAGATGTTGTAAAGATAATGTATTATATTGTATCTTATTACAGGTCGCCTCCCAGCTCGAAAAAGCTTCAGATCCTCATGGTAAAGCATTTCACCCGACATCAAAAGATTAACGACCTCATGCTTTAGGGGGAAATCGTTATAGACATTTTTGGGCACTTCAACCCCAATCATAAATGTCCATAAATTGAGGGCTCCTATGTCCCTAAAAGTGTTGCTTCACTGCCTAAAGGAACAAGGTCACCTGATTACATCATCTCCCAGAAGTTCTCCACTAAAAACTGCTCAGAAATGATCAAAACTAGATGAGTAAGAGATCATCATTCTCCAAGTGGAATCAGGAACTATTAGAGAGAGGACACTAATCAAGACCCCAGAAGATGACTCACCTCCCTATAATCATCTATATATGGATCCCTCATCACAGAGATCTAGAGGCTGGAATCTTGTATCTTGTAGAGAAGTGTTGTTAGTTTTCTGGTGTAACTTCATTGTGTTGGGTGATCTAAGCTTTACTTGAGGTGAATAAGGGCTTTCTTGCTGGAGGATGATGCTAGGTCAGAACATATGGTTGTAGTCCTCTTGCTACTTTTGATGTTAATAAAGCTATTCAAGTTTTCCTCCATATTCTTGTATGTTTGCTTATATATGCATTTGTATGGTTAACACATATCAGGTCCTGTGTTATTTATGAATATAGATTTTTGTTCTTTGATAGTAGTATGTTGCTGTGATTCCATAGGTGCTCTTTGAAGCTGGGAAAATGAAGAAGAAGAGGAAAAGCTCTATCGGGAAGGAGAGGAATCAAACAAGGAAATCAAGCGCAAGACTAAGGTTGGTCTCCTCTGTTCCACTCTTATCTATTTTCATAAAGGAAAACGAAGGTAGACTTTACTTGTTTGTTTCTAAGATAGCTACCAGTCTTAGTGGGAATAGCAGCTCCGAGTGGACACTATTCCCGGTAACATACCTGTATTCCTGTTGCAGAGATATAGTGTCCCAAGATTACGCCCTAGGTCATCATCATGTGGCACTTGACATTGCTTAAACATAACCTGGTAGCAATGCATCATTTTAAGACTTTTTTTAATCTTTGCAATGCTTGGTTGAATTCATCCCCATATGGAGTAAAATCATCCATATACACCTTAAGTCCTTCATTTATTAAATCATCAAAGGTGATGAGCATAGGCCTTTGGAATGTAGCTGCTGAAACCATTTAAGAAGGAAAAGAACCGCTTCCCTGCCAAAATATCAAGGACTTGGTCAATGAATGGGAGGGGGAAATGATCTTTTATGTGTTGCCTTGTTCAACTCCCTATAGTCTACACAGATATGCCACTTCCAATTTTTCTTAGGGACCACCACCAATGGAGAGACCCATTTACTACATGAGATAGGATAAATAAAGTTTACATCCAACAACTTCTGTAACTCTTCTTTCACAATGCCCTTGAGATGTGGATTCAGTCTCCGTTGAGGCTACCTGATGGGTCGAGCATCCTTCTTAGTATAGATGTGGTGTCTACATAGTTGTGGGTCTATTCCTTTCATATCAGGATAATCCCATGCAAAAGCCCCTTTATATTTCTATAGGACCTATATGAGTTTTTGTTGATGATCACTATCTAGACCATCATTAATATTTAGAATTTTTCCGGGTTCGATCTCTACCGGTTTTTTTTTATGAACAATTTTCGTCTGAATATGCTGATCGTCGATATCCTTCAGAGGATCCTCCATGGCTTCATTATCCAAGATTTCTTTAAGCATTTGACACTTTACATTGCTCACATTAGCAGGATAATTTATAAAGTTAGTGATAATGTCATCTATAGTTTGATCTTTAAATTCTAGTGCCTCTGCTACTGTGATGGTGAATGGATGCTTTCCTCTAGGTATGCTAGTGGTTGTCTACATATTTTTACAATGGGAATACTTGGCTTGGTAGGGGGATACAACACAAGATTTTTACAGCATCCCCCTATGTAATAGTCATGTTGTCTTCTCGGCAACCAATATAAGCATCAGTGGTTGCAAGCCAAGGTTGGCCCAGAATCAGAGGGTGTCCGTCTAATCTACTCTTTGGGTTTACGACAAGAAAATCTACAGGATATTCCCATGAGTCAACAGAAACTGTGATATCCTGTAAGGTTCCTTCTGGCCTTACCACCAAACGATCAACAAGTTCTAATAAAGTGGTGGTTGGTTCCAGGGCTGTAATACCAAGTGCTTGATAGGTTTCTACTGTTAAAATATTAATGGCTACACCTAGATCAACTAGAGTATTGGGAAAAGAGCAGACATATATCTGAACTGTCACTATGGGATTTCTAGGATCTTCATACTTTATTGGAGTTTCCCCTCCCAAGAGTAAATCAGATAAGGTCCGTACAACATGAATGATGGGTGAGGTTTTTTGTTTCCTCACAGGCTTCTTTACACATAGCTCTTTAATTGTTTTAGCATATATGGGTATGTCTGGAATGGCCTGGAGGGGAGGGATTTTAATACAAAGATTTTTTAGTTCCCCTACAAGATCGAAATTTGGATAAAAAATAGGTTTCGATATCGTTAACCTTTCGGGAAACAGGGGAGAAGTGACTATAAGTTTTTCAGGGTCTTCATGTTGATCTGTCTCTTCTCCTTGTTTTAGTTCGGTATTAATTACATGTGGTGGTATATGTACAGGTGGGGTTTCAATTTCGATTGAAGGCTGATCCCTATTTTCCTTAGGGGTGATGATACGCCATGACTTCAATCTAAGTTCATTACATTCTTTCTACTCAACCTCATAATATGAGCTTACAATAATTTGCACCAACTAGACTACTCTATTATTAGGATTTGGATTCAGTTGAGATGGCAATTGAGGGTGCAGATGAGGTTGGGGATTTTTCTGTAATGTATAAGGTGCAGATAGTGTAGGTTGAGGCTGAGGACCTGCCCCCGTAGGTGCATTATATATCCCCAGAGGTCCCTGCCAATTTGTAGATCAATTTGGATTTTGAGAGGTAGAGGCAAGCCACTGGGATTGATAGGGATTGCCCTACCAAATAGGAGTAGAAGGAGAATTTGGCCAGCCACCACCCGGAAAAGATTGCGTTGGACATGATGTCATATGGAATGGCTAGGTTTGCTAATTTGGGATTTCAAGGGGTGATTTTTGAGTAAGAGGAGGATTAGTAGCCCGAGCTAGCTTTGTAGCACTACCTAGTCTAGGATCACAAGAGATCCCTGTTCAGATAGTTGTGGTTCTACCTTAGTAGTCCCACTGGTTTCTCCTTCTCCTTCTCTTAAGTTACAATATTTTCCGTCTTGTAGAGGATTAGAATGTAAGCTTATTGTAGCTTGAAGACTCTGTTTTGATCCTCCAACTTTGCTTTTAATCTCAGCGTAAGTTGCAGATGGTGAGCCTGCTGCTTGAGGGATAACAATAGAACTTTTTCCAGGTATTTCCTGGAACCCTACTGATGCTTGATACTCTTCTTTTCTTATGATTTCATCTATAAAGGTTGTTCTCCCAAGGTTCATCGATCCTTTGGGTTTTTCAGATTTAGGTGGGGGGTTTAGCTCCTTTTCTATCTCTCTATTCCTAGTCATTCATAAAAACCAATTCCTATTTAACCTCTAAGCTTTTGTTGAAAAGCGGGCTCGTAAGTAGGCACTTTACTTGCTAGGTATGCAGGTTCTTACCTTCCATTTTTAAACCCAATTGTTTCACAACAACATAAAAGGAAATCACTTGAACCACTCTCCCCGACAATGATGCCAAAATGTTGGTGAACTAAGATGTCTTTTTACAGGAAATCTTAATTCCTACATTAATTGTCAACCCAAGGTAAGTCTTTTTATCTCAGGAGTGTCAACACAATCTATGCAGTGAATTCAGAGGTTAGCTAAAGGTAAATCGTTGCAATCACTAATAACTATCTCTTCAACTTAATTCACACAACTCTTAAAGAAATAACAAAGGGATAAATGATTCTGAAAGAACTCTTAACATACTCTACAATTTCTTCTAGTTATTCCAAAATCAAATGAATCTAAATGGGAATGCAAAGAATCACACTTGGCAATCTTCAAATAGAATTAAAACTACTTGCGCGATTAGGAAAGAGAACTGTAAAAATTGAACAACAATATTAATATATCACAAATCAGAATTGAATGAGAAATCCTGATTGAATGACAATCTCAATTGAACGATAGTTCTCGATAGTTCTTAATTCAACGAAAATCAAGCAAATACAATAAATGATTTCTAAACAACAACTGTTCTTTGTCAGCACATTATGGAAATTAATTTCACTATTTGTAAGATCTATTATACCATAACTCAGAAGGAACAACAATCTACTCTGAAACTAATATAACCAATCAAATCAAAGCATTATTCACATACATCACAGGACTAAGTATGAATCGAAATGAACATCAATATGAATTGAAATCGTCAATCCTCACAATAAGCAAAATAATATTAACCGAACATTAACAATCAATAAAGATTAAAATGGAAATTTTATAACACAAGAAAGTAGTATAACGTCTCTTGACAGGGCCCAGAGTTGCCAGAAGTCTCCGCTAAGAAATACTCAGAATATAAGTGAAGAGCAAAAGCAGTCTTTCATTAATATGAGTAACCAGCTTACAGCATCACTGCGATAACAATAGGATATGTCTCAAAAAGAATAATTATAAATTACATAAGTCTTAACTGAACTTCATTTTCCTTTCGGGCTTATATATAATAGTAAAAGAGTAAACAAGATAAAAGCGAATCCTCAAGATTAGGGGATCCTGAGGATTTTGCAATACATAATATGATTCTGTCATGAAATAGTATAGGTATCCATGGTCTCTCATTGCCTTGCCTGCTTCAGATGTTGTCTTCCCTTTTATGGTCTGGTGCTGCTCTGTCAAATGAATGACTATTGACCAATCCGCATCTTCTGCACACAAGGATAGTAAAAAGTCAGTTTCTAGTGCTAGATTTATCTAATTTGTTACCAAGTTCTTTCATCCAACTTTAGTTGTGATTTCCTTTATTTCAATTCATAAAAAGAGATAATCGTGTAAGGAGAAATATGAAATAAAGCGATCATTGAGGAGAAAATATACCTTTTTCTTTACCCAACAACAGGCATACCAAACCATGGTGAAAACTAGTTCAAAGGCATGAAACTAGACCTAGAAGAGTACAAACCATATTTAAAATGACAACACAAAGGATCTCACTCACATGTTTTCCCATTCAGATACTTGTTGGAGAGATATGAACCATTGATGAAGGTTGTCATGAAGTTCTTCACATGTGAGGGCATATTTTCCAGGCTATATCAATACCACATAAGACTACTCATGCACTTTACAACTGCCAAGTCTCTCAATTTGTGCAGCTACTTCTATAGGAGCCTAACAAAAATGTATGAAAGGGTGAAAATGAAAGGCAAAGAGAATTACCCTAGCCTCTTTCACCATAGCTTGGTAAAGGTTATAGTACTCCATTAGTTGGTAGAGAAGAACATGACATGGGACACCTTCATTGAGGTTGCCTTGAAAATGCATATATGTTGGCATTATGGTACAGGTATTTTCCTTGATGGCAACTCACTCAGAGGTATGATATAGGTGATGGAAACTTAATCAGATGGTAGATCTAGTGCAGTAGGTCAAAAGAAAGGTATACGCGGGTTAGACTTGATGAAAGCATGTATACACGTGGGTAATCGAAGCAAAAGGCGCGTATACACAGGTTCACAGAAGGAAAGGCGTGTACATGTCAGAAAACTAAGTTTTGGTCTGTGGTATTTGGTCCATGGTATTTTGGTATTGGTCCATGGTATTTGGTCTAAAGTGTTGACCCAAGGTATTGAGTCCAAGGTATTGGCTCAACATGGTTTTGGGCCATGGTATTGAGATAAGCCTAAACCTATATAAGGAGAAGATCATTAGGCCAAAGGGGGTGTGTGCAAGTGATGAATGTCTGATGAAGTGTGAGATCGAGATGCTGGTTATGGGTTGGTGATGCCTTGCTTGATCTGAGCCAAGGTTGCACTCATGTGGAGGATGATGAACGATGGAACAGGATCTCAAGGCTTGGAATGATTATCTTTATATGGTTTGATTATGGATAGACTAGATCTATTGATGAATGTTTATTGTATGAATGTTATGATCTGGGTATCTGCTGATGTCTGAAATAGCTACAAAGTTATGAATTAGAATTTAAAGATCTGTACGTGGGTTGTCTTTGGTAAAAGCGCGTATACACACAGGTTGGGTTCGTCCAAGTAGTGTATACAGTATGAAGTATGATATTTGAAGTTTCTATTAGATATGGTTGTTGTTGCAGAGTTATGTAGTCTGTTCTGTGTTCTGGTGGTTGTGTTGTTGACAGGGTTTCAGTATTGGGTGATTCAGAGATTGATGATGCAGGTTGTATTGCAATGGTGATTGTTTTATGGATCCAGTATGAAAATGTATGAAACGTGG
>APFE031688765.1:0-12672 GCA_000404065.3 Pinus taeda | reverse complement strand
TGTCTAAAGTTCCATATGCATTAGTAGTTGGAAGCTTAATGTATGCAATGGTTTGCACAAGGCCTGATATTGCACATGTAGTGGGAGTTGTAAGCAGGTACATGAATAATCCAGGAAAGGAGCATTGGAGGGCAATGAAATGGAATCTCAGATATTTGAAAGGTACCACAAATCAAGCATTATGCTTTGGTGGTTCAAACATTTCTCTAGAGGGATATGTTGATGCAGATATGGAAGGTGAAAAAGATAACATGAGGAGAACTACAGGATATGTATTTACTGTAGGTGGAATAGCTATTAGTTGGGTTTCAAAAATCCAAAGTGTTGTTGCACTTTCAACAACATAAGTAGAGTATGTTGCTGCTATAGAGGCTAGTAAAGAAATGATTTGGTTACAAAGGTTTATGGGTGAATTGGTTAAGAAGAATGATATGGGCATGTTATACAATGATAGCCAAAGTGCCATTCATCTTGAAAAGAAATTAGCATTTCATTCCAAGGCTAAACACATACAACTCAAGTACCATTTCATACGATCAGTGTTGGAAGATGGAGAGTTGAAGGTAGAAAAGACACACACTAGCTAGAATCCTGCAGATATGCTAACAAAAGTTGTAACCAGGGAGAAACTGAGAATATGCTTAGTTTCAATTGGTCTTCAAGGATGACGTTGAAGATGAGAAACAAATAGGTCCAAAGAGGAGTCATTGTCCAACAAATGAAGCAGCGGTGGAGTTGCTACAATCATTCTCCAAGTGGGAGATTGTTGGGTGTGGAGCATGATTATTTAGATGTCTTTGTTTCCGCCGATGTATACCCTTAGGAAGTTTGTCCACCCTCCACCGCGGGGGGGGGGGGTTGGGGGGGGGGATCCCCCCCCTGGCTAGGGGGTCCGGGGGCCAGTGGTCCCTCGGTGGGGGTTTTGGGGGCATCGCCCCCTGAAGCTAAAAACAGATGTAAAATTGCCTTGTAAAAGTATAGTAATTTCTAGTCAATCTGGCTGTTCATTAGGTGGATGATCTGATGGTAAAAATTATGTTTAGTTTAGGGTTTTTGCCTGAGAAGGAAACCCCTCTCTTTGTATGAGGGCATTGTATTGAGGTTGTGTAATAGATGTGTATTCTCCAAGCGAGAAACAGAGAGGTGAGATTGTGAGAGAAAACAGAGAATATTACAGTGGATCTGCTATAGGTTGTGTCTCTTCATTTTGCTGGATAATAGAAAGGAAGGACTAACTATTCGGGGTGGATGTAGCCCAAACTAGGTGAAACACGTATATCTGTGTCTCTCTGGTTTTATGTATTTTCTCTGTTTATATTTATGCAATATTCTATGTGTTCCATTGCTCTGTAATATATCATTTTCTAACACGTGCAAATTCTGATCTATCTACTTCTCAATCTCTTTCTTAGTTGGTATCCACTTATTTCTCATCACATATTCCTTAAACATATCATGGTTCCGAAAACGAAACCATTTGTTGGCTTAAGGGGGCTTGGACCCAGGTTCAGAGTTCGCTGTGATAACCAACAAAACCCTACACTATCGGACCTTTCAGAAACAACCTGGGTAGTGCAGGCTGTCGTCTCACCTGAGGCAGTATTGGGGGATGCTAGAACTAGGTTTCTGCATAAAAAATACTATGTGATGTGGTTATGTTACTTCTAGGGGTTTTTCCCGATCTTTGTGAACCCTAATCCTTGAAACACATGTTAGCACTCGAATCTGCCTTAGGCTGAGGAAGGCGAGGTTCAAGGCAACATCAAACCAAGCTCAACCTCGTAGCTAGCCCTACGAGGATAGGAGAGGGCTCTCTCCAGGTCTATCTCGGCAGAAAAGTCTTTAAAGGGGCTGAGATGACCAATAAGGAATACTGATTTTAGGCTAGTAAATTGATAGAAAGGGTTGTCTTTGATAAATGATTGGGTTTTCTGGGCTGCATGGGCAAAGAACAAATTGAGCAGGGAATTATAATTAAAAACACAGATTATCTCCTGAGGCAAGATAGGCAAGAAATTTAATATCACTTTTGAAATAATGTGGAGTGGGTGAACTGTTTGAGAGGTTGACAAGGGCATAGAAGATGGATCCTTGTCAAACAGAAGAAAACATTAAATATGAAAACTTCCTCAAGACAAAGCAAATGAATTGGATTCTGCCTTTCTCACTTAAAAGAATTCATTTAGAAACGGTTAGGAAATGAAATGAAAACATAACAGGCTACATATGAAACAAAGGATGAGACAAATGTTAAATTTCATACCACAGGAATCTCAGGGGTCAGAGCTGCATTTTTTTATTATTAAAATCTCTGTCAAAACTGTACAATAGAAGCTCTGTTTTTCTCCATGCACACCTCTCAGAACTCCCCTTTACAAATGATTTCTCAACACATTAAATAAACTATCCTAGGAGAAAACAGATCGACCCAAAACAAGGGCGCTGTTTCACCTGAAGCCATGAAGATAGAAAAGAATCTTCGATCTGCTCTAAAGATAGAAAAGCCTCCCATTATTCTAGCTTGAGGATTTCTAATGACCCATGAAAACTAATCCTAGAGCGTAGACTAGCTAAAGACAAAAATAGGTAATCGAACCTTTGAATGCCACTTTACAGAAATTGGGAGAGGTCCCCAATATTTAATGCTAAAATATGGGTCAAACCGCCACATGTGCTCTTTAGATGAATCAAATGCCCACATATTGCAATGATTGCCACGTTACATTTTCCATGTGTTTATCACCACATCATACATATACTGATACCTTTAATTCATATGAAGAAGGTTCTATCATAAAACAACGACTTATATAAACAATTCAATGCGGCCATCAACTATCTGATGCGAATAGACCATTTTCCTGAAAATACTGTTTCCATTTCCACTTTACTCCATGACAACATACACTATTTGTTTTGAATACATGCATTAGAACTGGCAGTGATGATGTCCTACTGACGTCTAAGAAGATTCCTTTGACTCCATTAAGATCATAATAACAACTGGCTGTCATTGCAGGCATCTTTATGAACACAAGGCCTTGGGGAGCATGCTAATTTCAAATGTCCAGTAAAGTGTAACTTTATAAAAATGGGCATGCTGTATTATAGCAAACAAAAAACTCTGTTGACTTTTCTGGCAAACAAATAATTTGGCTAAAGCTAGGATTTTCCACATCAACGAGAAGCTAATAACAATCAAAGCCATTAGTGTGCAGATGTAAATATCTGAAACATATAACAATGCACATTGAACCAAGAAATTGATAATTTTACTGAGCCACTACCAACGCCATATACTACCATCGTCACAGCAGCAGAGAATGGTACTTCCATCATGAGATATAGCCATCTCTCTAATAGGATTTTTGCAATGTGGATGTGATAACCTGGCAATTAAATTAGGAGGGCTCGACTGTAATTCCCAAACATAAACTTTTCCTTCCCTGTTGCCAACTGCCATAGAATTATAGTGGAAATTGCATGAAAACTTGATAAACCAAATGCCACATTCTGGCACTGGATACTTCTGCAGGATGTCCACAACTCCATCACTAGTACTTTGCTCCTTGTTGTAAGGATCCCACAAAACTACTTCATTGTCCACACTCTTTGATAGGATGAAACTGCCAAGCCATCTAGTACAATCCACATAGTTTGAATGCACTGCAGCAATAAAAACAGGAAACTGCACATACTTCATGGCGAATTTCGATGGCAAATCCGTCCAGGTAAATGACTTCTCAACATAGGTCCAAAACTCTTTCATAGACCAGATCTTGACCGTGTTGTCCATGCCACAACTTGCAATATGATACACATCTACACTGAGAACTTCATTGCGATGTCCCCCAGCTCCAACAAATATCAAAATGCATATTCTAGCTTGAACATTCCAGAGTCGTACAGATTTATCTTTGCTAGCAGATAAAATAAGGGAAGGTTTCAATGCTTGGGTCCTTATTTCATTCACAGAATCTCCATGGCCAACGAAATTCTTATGGACCTTTTCATTTGCAACATCAAGCACTCGAATTATACCATTGTGACCACCTGCAACTAATAATGATGAACCATTCACATCGCTTGCCCAACTTAATGTGTAAAATGATTCATCCTTATCATCGTCAACATATGCCTGCAAAATAGAAATAGCACCTCCTTCCAAGAATTGGTAAATGGTCACCTTTACAGGTCTACGAATATCACAACCATTATAGCACTTATAAATCATTACGGATTGCCATCATATCTGCACAAGTGAGGACGCTGCCCCCAAGGTGATTATCATCTTCTGAGCTTGGCGTGCAGCCCACTGATTCAAAATTCCAGATTACCGTTTTCTTACAGCAGAAGACTCTGTCGATTCGATACTACTGGATCTATGATGCTTGCGTGAATGCTTTGAAGAGCCTATAACTGATATTGATGATGATGGCACGCTTGCAATTGAGGCGTATGGGCATGGAATTGGACGCAAGAGCAACAAATTTCTGGGCTCTGTTGCTATATGGGTAGTGCGGTTAACCCAGTGCGCCGTGCACCTTCTTGTATGGGTCACGTGTTTAAAAGTTGCACCAATTTCCACCAAAACGCACACGACCACTGCCATTTTCCTTCATTCCTTCTGGTACATTTGAAAATAACTTGAAATGAAAAGAGTTTATGATGGATTGTACTGTTTCACCATTGGGTTGCCATTCTAATGTGTTTAAAGAAGGCAAAATATTCTCTTCAAGGTGTCCATGTAGACTACTTTGTGGAAGAAAGTAATTATACTTATAGAACCAAACACCTTCATTTTTTTAGCCATGTAGGACTTTGACCTGCATAAATAAGCTCCCCAATCTGCGAATGGAAAACTTGTAACACACCAGTTACAGACTCTATGAGTTCCTATTTCTCCCAGTTCGAAACACACAAACAATTGCACTCAATTTTTGGAAAGTTGGGTTGTTTGGAAATTTCTTCCTTCATGATGGCTATGTGATCATATACATGAGCCACGCACACCTTTTCTACTTTCTGTCCATCCTTACTCATCTTGAAGGCTCTGATTATCCCCTTCCAATGATAATTAATATCTCCAAAACATTGCCATTTTACTCTATGCTTTTGTCTTATTAAAGGTTCTATTGTAACCCAAGAACCAACTGATAAACTCAAAGGAATCCATATCTCATTAAAACAACGAACTCCATGAACAACATCTAGATCTGCAATTTCCATGAGGTCCATGATTTCTCCTTCTCCAGGTAAAGTAATTGCCTTTGCTATGAACTCTTTGTCCAAACTCGAACTGTAGCGAATACTTCATCCATTAACAAATTTTGGGTCCACACTCAAAGGTTGATTATGTTGTGCCTTATCTACGAGAGAGAGAGCATGAGTTTTCTTGCCAATGTCTGGCCAGCTACAAGCCACACATGGTTCACTTTCAATATTATAACCATCAAACTCCTACAACAACTGAGCGTGTTGTATAATTTGGCATTTCTGGCATTTGGATGCAAAACTCTGTTTTGTTTGATTTCGCTTTGTCTCTGATTGCATGATGATTTTCTTTTGATTGTGCTTTTGCAGGGATAAGAGCTTGAAGTTGCTGCCATTTGAAGAGCTGGAGAATTTAAAACATTTTGACACATCTGATGATTTCTTCTTCAAAACGGGGTTTTGAAGAAGAATCAATCTTGCATTGATAACCATCTTGAATATAAACTCACTGAACCTTCTTCTAGCCTGTAGGCATCCTTTGACATGTTTAAAGACCAATTATAAGACCTTGACTCTGAAATGACTCTTTTCTAGACCATAGTGACATCAGTGACTGCGCATAACAAGGAAAGAACTTTGGAGAATTTGACTACAGTGCACTGACAAGACGGAGTCTAACATTGGCTCCAATGGGGATGGCAGCTGCTGCTTCTTGGAGGTGCCAAGAACCACAGAGCTTTGGGAGAGCAGACAGTGCCTCTTTCCATTGGGTGATGGAGTCATCATTTCGACAACCAACATAGACTTTGACACATTTATTGACAAAAACTGACTAAAATGATTGAAAATTAACTCATCAAAGTTCAAACTAAAACTGTAATGAAACTAGAGCAAAATGCTGCCCTTTGGCTGCTTATTTATTTACAAAAGCTACCCTACTTTGCTGCAAAAACAATAGATCAGGTAATACTGAAATGCCAGATCAACCATTCAAGTAAACCTGAGAATGATGGCGCTTGAGAATGCTTCCACCAGGACACAGATGTAATTGCTGGCAGTCCTATATGCACGTAATGAACCTGGTCACGTAGAAGACAGTCTGATCTATCAATCAAACTAAAAAACATTGCCATGTATGTTTCCATTGGATCGTGAAAGCCAGACTCTGTTGGCTGCCCCAATTCCGCAATACATATTTCCAGTTGCACACTATCAATGCAAACATCTGTAGGCAACTCTATTATTTCTTGCTTCGATGGAGGAAGAGTTTCCAAGAACTTTTTAGGATCTCGGAAATCATATGACTGGATCTGCTCATTCAAATACTGAATCTCCTTCTCAAGCTTTTCAACAATTAACTCACAGACACCAGTTTTTATTTCAAAAGAAAACTTCGGAGATTTCAAACATTGAAGAAAAACACTGAAAAATTCTTCATTAATTTCAATATCCACTAACCACTCTCTAACTTCGTTTACAGCTTCACAAAGTGCAGGGTTTGCCACATACCCTACCATTACATAAATGGATCAGCGAGCATTGGAATGTCTAGATCGAGTTGGAGTCACCAGGTGAATGTTTCAGCCTTCATATATGTCTGACTGCTGTCCACCATCAGCATCAGATCTGCAACGTGATTTCATGTACTGGGACAAGACAATCAACAAGTTGAATGTCACATCAACAGCAAACCATCTCCCCAGCGTAGTCGCCAATATGTTAGTGATCGAATCTGCCTCAGGCTGAGGAAGGCGAGGCTCAAGGCAACATCAAACCAAGCTCAACCTCATAGCTAGCCCTACGAGGACAGGAGAGGGCTCTCTCCAGGTCTATCTCGGCAGAAAAGTCTTTAAAGGGGTTGAGATGACCAATAAGGAATAATGATTTTAGGCTAGTAAATTGATAGAAAGGGTTGTCTTTGATAAATGATTGGGTTTTCTGGGCTGCATGGGCAAAGAACAACTTGAGCAGGGAAATATAATTAAAAACACAGATTATCTCCTGAGGCAAGATAGGCGAGAAATTTAATATCACTTTTGAAATAATGTGGAGTGGGTGAAATATTTGAGAGGTTGACAAGGGCATAGAAGATGGATCCTTGTCAAACAGAAGAAAACATTAAATATGAAAACTTCCTCAAGACAGAGCAAATGAATTGGGTTCTGCCTTTCTCACTTAAAAGAATTCATTTAGAAACGATTAGGAAATGAAATGAAAACATAACAGGCTACATATGAAACAAAGGATGAGACAAATGTTAAATTTCATACCACAGGAATCTCAGGGGTCAGAGTTGCATTTTTTTATTAAAATCTCTGTCAAAACTGTACAATAGAAGCTCTGTTTTTCTCCACGCACACCTCTCAGAACTCCCCTTTACAAATGATTTCTCAACACATTAAATAAACTATCCTAGTAGAAAACAGATCGACCCAAAACAAGGGCGCTGTTTCACCTGAAGCCATGAAGATAGAAAAGAATCTTCGATCTACTCTAAAGATAGAAAAGCCTCCCATTATTCCAGCTTGAGGATTTCTAATGACCCATGAAAACTAATCCTAGAGCATAGACTAGCTAAAGACAAAAATAGGTAATCGAACCTTTGAATGCCACTTTACAGAAATTGGGAGAGGTCCCCAATATTTAATGCTAAAATATGGGTCAAACCGCCACATGTGCTCTTTAGATGAATCGAATGCCCACATATTGCAACGATTGCCACGTTACAGTTTCCATGTGTTTATCACCACATCATACATATACTAATACCTTTAATTCATCTGAATAAGGTTCTATCATAAAACAACGACTTATATAAACAACTCAATGCGGCCATCAACTATCTGATGCGAATAGACCATTTTCCTGAAAATACTATTTCCATTTCCACTTTACTCCATGACAACATACACTATCTATTTTGAATACATGCATTAGAACTAGCAGTGATGATGTCCTATTGACGTCTGAGAAGATTCCTTTGACTCCATTAAGATGATAATAACAACTAGCTGTCATTGCAGGAATCTTTATGAACACAAGGCCCTGGGGGGCATGCTAATTTCAAATGTCCAGTAAAGTGTAGCTTTATAAAAATGGGCATGCTGTATTATAGCAAACACAAAACTCTGTTGACTTTTCTGGCAAAACAAATAATTTGGCTAAAGACAGGATTTTCCACATCAACCAGAAGCTAATAACAATCAAAGCCATTAGTGTGCAGATGTAAATATCTGAAACATATACCAATGCACATTGAACCAAGAAATTGATAATTTTACTGAGCCACGTCCCACCGCCATATACTACCATCGTCACAGCAGCAGAGAATGGTACTTCCATCATGAGATATAGCCGTCTCTCTAATAGGATGTTTGCAATGTGGATGTGATAATCTGGCAATTAAATTAGGAGGGCTCGACTGTAATTCCCAAACATAAAATTTTCCTTCCCTGTTGCCAACTGCCATAGAATTATAGTGGAAATCACATGAAAAATTGATAAACCAAATGTCACATTCTGGCACTGGATACTTCTGTAGGATGTCCACAACTCCATCACTAGTACTTTGCTCCTTGCTGTAAGGCTCCCACAAAACTACTTCATTGTCCACACTCTTTGATAGGATGAAACTGCCAAGCCATCTAGTGCAATCCACATAGTTTGAATGCACTGCAGCAATAAAAACAGGAAACTGCACATACTTCGTGGGGAATTTCGATGGCAAATCCGTCCACGTAAAGGACTTCTCAACATAGGTCCAAAACTCTTTCATAGACCAGATCTTGACCGTGTTTTCCATGCCACAGCTTGCAATACGATACACATCTACACTGAGAACTTCATTGCGATGTCCCCCAGCTCCAGTAAATATCAAAATGCATATTCCAGTTTGAACATTCAAGAGTTGTACAGATTTATCTTTGCTAGCAGATAAAATAAGGGAAGGTTTCAATGCTTGGGTCCTTATTTCATTCACAGAATCTCCATGGCCAACGAAATTCTTATGGACCTTTTCATTTGCAACATCAAGCACTCGAATTATACCATTGTGACCACCTGCAACTAATAATGGTGAACCATTCACATCTCATGCCCAAATTAATGTGTAAAATGATTCATCCTTATCATCGTCAACATATGCCTGCAAAACAAAAATAGCACCTCCTTCCAAGCATTGGTAAATGGTCACCTTTACAGGTCTACGAATATCACAACCATTATAACACTTCTAAATCATTACGGATTTCCATCATACCTTCACAAGTGAGGACGCCGCCCCCATAGTGATTATCATCTTCTGAGCTTGGCGTGCAGCCCACTGATTCAAAATTCCAGATTGTTGTTTTCTTACAGTAGAAGACTCTGTCGATTCGATACTACTGGATCTATGATGCCTGTGTGAATGCTTTGAAGAGCCTATAACTGATATTGATGATGATGGCGCACTTGCAATTGAGGCGTATGGGCATGGAACTGGACGCAAGAGCAACAAATTTCTGGGCTCTGTTGCTATATGGGTAGCGCGCTTAACCTAGTGCGCCGCGCGCCTTCCTGTATGGGTCACGTGTTTAAAAGTTGCACAAATTTCCACCAAAACGCACACGACCACTGCCATTTTCCTTCATTCCTCCTGGTACATCTGAAAATAACTTGAAATGAAAAGAGTTTATGATGGATTGTACTGTTTCACCATTGGGTTGCCATTCTAATGTGTTTAAAGAAGGCAGAATATTCTCTTCAAGATGTCCATGTAGACTACTTTGTGGAAGAAAGTAATTATACCTATAGAACCAAAAACCTTCATTTTTTTAGCCATGTAGGACTTTGACCTGCATAAAGAAGCTCCCCAATCTACGAATGGAAAACTTTAACACACCAGTTACAGACTCTATGAGTTCCTATTTCTCCCAGTTCGAAACACACAAACAATTGCACTCAACTTTTGGAAAGTTGGGTTGTTTGGAAATTTCTTCCTTCATGATGGATGTGTGATCATATACATGAGCCACGCACACCTTTTCTACTTTCTGTCCATCCTTACTCATCTTGAAGGCTCTGATTATCCCCTTCCAATGATAATTAATATCTCCAAAACATTACCATTTTACTCTACGCTTTTGTCTTATTAAAGGTTCTATTGTAACCCAAGAACCAACTGATAAACTCAAAGGAATCCATGTCTCATTAAAACAACGAACTCCATGAACAACATCTGGATCTACAACTTCCATGAGGTCCATGATTTCTCCTTCTCCAGGTAAAGTAATTTCCTTTGCTATGAACTCTTTGTCCAAACTCGAACTACAGCTAATACTTCTTCGTCCATTAACAAATTTTGGGTCCACACTCAAAGGTTGATTATGTAGTTCCTTATCTACGAGAGAGAGAGCATGAGTTTTCTTGCCAATGTCTGGCCAGCTACAAGCCACACATGGTTCACTTTCAAGATTATAACCATCAAACTCCTACAACAACTGAGCGTGTTGTATAATTTGGCATTTCTGGCATTTGGATGCAAAACTCTGTTTTGTTTGATTTCGCTTTGTCTCTGATTGCATGATGATGTTCTTCTGATTGTGCTTTTGCAGGGATAAGAGCTTGAAGCTGCTGCCATTTGAAGAGCTGGAGAATTTAAAACATTTTGACACATCTGATGATTTCTTCTTCAAAACGGGGTTTTGAAGAAGAATCAATCTTGCATTGATAACCATCTTGAATATAAACTCACTGAACCTTCTTCTAGCCTATAGGCATCCTTTGACATGTTTAAAGACCAATTATAAGACCTTGACTCTGAAATGACTCTTTTCTGGACCATAGTGACATCAGTGACTGCGCATAACAAGGAAAGAACTTTGGAGAATTTGACTGCAGTGCACTGACAAGACGGAGTCTAACAACACACATTACAATAACTTATATATAACAGATTCTAACTCTATGCTAATTGTTTTAAACATTCATAATGTTATCAATGAAAATATTTCAAAGGAAAAGGGTAAGGTAAAGGTTAATTGATCCTGGAAATATTCATGTTGATCTTGGTCGTGTTCATACAATTGGCATTTGATACAATTCTTAGTTTGTGCAAGCAAACTCATGGTGGCAAAGATCAGAAATATTCATCAAAATCAAGTGAGGCAGTTCCTAAATTAAGCAAGGAAAGACACATCAGATGGATTAATAATAGGCTCAGACCCAACATCAAAGTGATGAAGAGGCAAATTGAAGACTTGGAGATTCAGCTAAGTAAGCGTGAAGGACATCCTTAGCTAAAAGAAATCACATAGCAAAGTAAGGCTAAGTCCTAATTTTGATAAATTGCCTTTGAAGTCATTTTAAAAGGATGGTGTTTATGTTTTCAGTTTTGAACAACCTCATGGTATATGGTAAATTCATTTCAATATAAAGAGGCTCAAGATATTCGAATTTGCAATAAACTGTGTTTTTGAAATTACACAGCAGTTTCGTAGTGCGCTACGAAACTGCTATAGGTGCATATTATGAATTAGTGGACCAATTTTGTGAGACAAAGAGAAATATTTTCAAATGGGAATCTCTGCAAAGGATCATTTACAAAGTGTCAACATTCAGCAAGGGCAAACAAGTAGAAGAAGGACATCTTTGAACTCTAAGCTATATGTTATCAAGGTGATCACTATTTCATAACTTGTTTTTACCAGTCAACTTCTAAAAGAGGTTATGAGCAGTTGAAAGCTCATCTATGAAAAGTGAAAGAGGTTTTCATCCTTAAGATACTGAAGTACAAAAACCTCTTCCACTTTCTTCAGATCCATTACTATCTGGGAGAAATGATGGACCAAAGTTGCGCTACGAAACTGCTGTAGGTGCAGTTTTTCACATGCATATTTCTCTGTTTTACACCTGTTCTTCAAGGATCGATTATGGATATCTGGAGAATTATTTTAAACAACCAAGAGAGGTTTTTTTTCTAGAAATACTGGAATACAAAAACCTCCTTCAGTTTCCTCAAATACATCACGAACTGGGAGCCATAAATGATCAAACTTGCGCTACAAAACTGCTGTAAGTGCAGTTTTTCACAAGCCTATTTCTCTGTTTGACACCTGTTTTTCAAATACATATTGTGAGCGGTAGGAAAGGTGTTTCAAAAAACCAAGAGAGGTTTTTGTTAGGAATGGATTGTTTTACAAAAGCCTCTTTCAGTTTTTCCAAATATATTTTTTATGAGAAATTATGAGCTCTGTCCCAAGACCTATTTTTCAGCCAGAACAGAGCAAGGGACAGTTTCCTAGTTTCTAGGAACAACAAAAGGATGAGTCATCAAGGGCCAGCTGGAAGGTTATGGGCTTCATCAAATTCGAATTCATGGAGTTTTATGTGTCCAAATGAGTGTTTAATTCCTAGATAAGGTTGTTTTGATCATAATGAGGAGTTACACTCCTAATTGTCTTAGGTCTCTAGGACTCCTAG
>APFE031688763.1:32318-45591 GCA_000404065.3 Pinus taeda | reverse complement strand
TGGGAAAGTCTTTTTATTCCAAAGGCCACTGCGTACTGTTTGTACTTAAATTCTAAAAGCATTGAAAGTTGTAGTATACTTAATTCCTGTACTAAGTTATCACAATGCTGAAAAAAGAATTGATTAAAATTACAGATCTAAGAAACAAGGAAATGGATGCTCTGTTAGCAAAGGATCAGGACCCTATCCTCCAGATGAGGACGTTCAGCACCTGCCCCTGGAATCAGATTGCTAACAGAAACTGCATTCAGATTCACCAGTGAAACACACTTGCACAATTTCAAATAACTAGATAAAATAGAGTGCTAGCAAAACAGAACTTCAAGAGGTAATGCTACAAAGTCCAAAATAGAGTATCTGCAAAAAGAAACTACCACACACTTACACACTTGACAGCAAAGTAAATGGGTGAATCTTGTGAGGAAGGTGGGCCCAGTCCTTCTCACAAGATTCCCCAGAATGTGAAGAATAGTTTAAATACTCAGAACGTTCTTCTATTCATCCGTCAAAAATTCAGATACAGTGAAGTTCAGAATTGCTGATATTTTTGCAAAAAATGCTCTTACAGACTGACTCTTGACTAATGTAGATGTCTCCTCTTTATAGAAGAGACATCTATTACAATAGATTATTACGGTTCAGCTGTTTGACCCGTTTAATCAAAAATAAGAAATACAGAGATGCTGTTGCAACAATATAATGATATATTCTTTGTTTAGACTGTTACACAGCTAATAACTGTCTTCATCCGTCTTCATTGGGATATGCACATTCCTCTCGCCGATTCCCCGTGCTATTCTGGTGCTGAGTTCGGGTAGCTGTGTTCTTCTTGCTTTGGACAATTGCTTGATTTAACCACGTCTCAGATAGTTGCCATTGTGATTCTCAGCTGGTGCAAAAATACCCGCTTTAGATAATATCTGTTGCTGACTATATCAACTGCGCAGTTGCTGTTTTTGGTGTTGGAGCAACTGCGTAGTTGTTGTTTTTGGTGTTACAGCAACTGTAGGTTATAATTCCTGCGGGCTTAAGACAATTACTTAGCAATTCAGTTAGCTTTCCAAAGATAAATACATAGGTACTTACGAATATGCAGTGAACAATTAAACATATAGATATGCGGGAAGTTACTCCATACCTTGGGGTAATCAAGTCATTGTACGATCAAAAATTATAACTTGTGACTGAAAAAGGATAATATTATGATGGAAATATAAGGTCAAAATAGGTCAATTATGGGTCCTAACACCAAGTAGAGTTCAAGAAGGCAATATTAGATGAAGTATTGTCCATTGACACAGTCATGTGGGTGTTGTATTCCAAGTTTGGTACTGTGCATAAGGAAGTTTTCCATCTCAACGATTGGCAACAACGATGTGCAAGAAGGGCATGTATCTTATCGAACATGGACAATGAGATACAAACAAACATGGACAATGAGATACAAGGGAGCCCGGTTACACTTTCCTAAGAAGATGAACCCTAGAGCAGTCGAGCTGAATGCACGCATCCGGAGTCAGATCTGGAACTATGAAGATCTCCCACAGCTCATCGCTAGTCTACAAGCTTCCCATGCACGAGTATTCACGAGTATGGATTTTGTTGTGCACACACATGGGATCCCATCTATTGGGACACTCACCCAGGCGAAAACAAAGGCATGGATCCAACTGGAGCTTGACTTGTACTTTGACAAGTTGATGCGCATAGCCACCATCCCAGACTTGGTGATCAATGTAGACACCATGCACAAGTATGTTTCTAGTTTGGCCACACTCAAGAGAATGATGTGCATGTTATCAGATGTGTTGGATAGAGGAGCCTGAGTAGTGTACTCGGATGCTATGGAGGCGAGAGTTCATTTTGAAAAGATGTCACCTTAGAGTACACAGACACCATTGCAGACTATCTATCTTGGCATCATTTCACTGCTATTAACCATCAGGAGGATGTCGAAGAGCTGGTCTTCTCACAGTTGTCCAAGTCATAATGATGTCTTGCGTGGCTTGCTCAAGCCTATCTTGTCTCACATGGGTACACATGTAGATTGTATGTAATGTCTTTTCAAGTGTAGGTTCAAGTGTCGATAGTTGGATGTAACAGTCATAGGGTAGATGAGGAGTCATCAGGGTAGATAAACTGTCCCAAAGGGGAATGTCAAGGGCTACCCCACCCTTTGCTATATATATTCCCTCATGACTCATTTTATAAGATTTTTATCAACCAAGCTTTCGATAGGAGTATCTTATAGAAAGCTTGGACAGTATTGTAGTGGGCTTTGGCTTCTCCACTGTGCAGAGCTAGCATATCTCTTTGGAGGAGCAGACAGTTGTGGTTGTAATGTTCCATTATCAAAACTAGTGGTTGGACATGTATGTATTGTATGACTGGAACTTACACTTCTTAATATAACAGAGCCAACACATTTCATGCATATGTCGTATTGTATTCCTACTATCTTGTATACTCTAAATGATATATGTATTTGTTTCCTTACGCATGCATGTATCGACTATTATGTATAAGTAGGTATGAATCTTACTGAAATGTGCTCATTAGTTTAGCCATCCCTTTGAATTTCTTGCTAACTTGCTTTCCAGCTTGTGATGCATCTTCGCTCGTGTGTTCTCTTCCAAGCTGCGTACTATTATAGGTTTCCAAGGGGCACACTCACCCCACTTTTCATGTGTTAGAACCATTCATGCACCTTCCTTGACTTGTCATAGTTGTCACACTATTGCTACCAATAGGGACATATTACTTGCCTCTATGTGAAACCACTGTCAAGGCGATACTGTACGACTCACAATTGGGACTCCTACACCAAAATGTCTGAGGTCTAATTGGGACTTCTTACCAGGGAGATCCCCTAACATGTTGGCAGGTCAAACACCATCAACATTTATTGTGCTAGGAGGGCCAAATGACAAGCTATGTCCTCTCATCTTGTTTTGAGCCTTTGCACATCTATCATGGATCCCGTTACACTCATCCCTCCACGATGTCTTTCACATGCCGAACCTCTCCACATCATGAGGTAGTTCAAAGATCTCTTGCCTGAATTCACGTATGATGGTGAAGGTGAAGTGGCTTGGCATGTGTTCATGCACGACTTCCTTGCCATGCTTGATGAGGAAGATGGATATTTTGATGAATAGGCCAGTCTATTGCTTGCACACGCACTTCGTGAATCCCCATGACAATGGTGCTGCAGCCTACCGGCTGATAGTGTGCACTCACTCAAGAATTTTTTTGATCTCATTGAAGATACTTTCCATCATTTTGATCTAGACCATATTGACCAAAAACTGTTACAAGAATGGAAGGCTTCGCATGAATCGCCTTTGGATTTTTGGCAGTGCTTCCGTGATTTGTAGTTTCAAGCTTTGAAAAGCCAGATGAAATTTCCTTATCTTTGGGATAGATTTGAGTATTGTCTTAACAAATAAATCCATTCCAAGAAGAATTTTGAGCCCAAGCCTCACTCAACATACTTCAGTGATGGCATTGCACAATCACAAATGGACACGATCACTATCACAAGTGACTGTCCCCCATCCCCTCATCAAACAGCTCCACCACTACAGAGTGATGCGGGAGAATATGCACACACATCTATTCAACTATTACATCTTCCAAACATCACTTCACTTAATTTTTGCACATATTTGGTTGTAAGACCATCGAGTTGTCACATGCATTTTTTACCACAACCTTCATCTTCGTACTTGGATGATCCTCCTGATGATAATGTCTTGTTCTTCCATTCTGGACTCTACACTTGTTGTGGATGAGGATCAAGCCATCGATGGATTTGGTGTTGCACAACCAACATGTGTTGTAATTCATGAAAAGTATTGTTGGGAGCTTGAGCATCAACACTCGACGAAGGGTGACTTCTTTCTGTCCAAGCCCCCTCCATTTTTCCCTGCCCTCTTTGGCGAACCTACCATCCATGATTTCACATGGGTATCTCCATCTACGGATGCACCCATTGTTGATCACTCGTAGGACACATCAAATTTCAGTCCATCATTCGACAATGGAGAGGATAAATTATTCATTGAAAATCCACTTACTTTTGATTTTCTTTTTCTGAAAACAGAGAGAGTGAATTTTTCTGATTCTCATCTACCCCTCTGTTTGATTCATTAGATCATGAGGATGTCGATGAAATCATTGATTTTACTGATCGTAGCTATTGTGATCTATTTTCTCCCATATCTGATCATGATGGTGATTCTATCATAGTTGATTTTTTGAAGCCACCAATGTATGATGATCTATATATCGACAAATTCGAAACCTCCAAGACTATCAAGGCAGTTCAGCCCTAGCTGATGGTTATGTTAGGCCCTCACTGTCCTGAGGTTGGTTTCACTTTCGATTGGGAAATTGTTGGAACACCTAAGGCTCCTCATCACTCATCTATATGCATTGAAGATCAATCTTACACATAGATCATACTTCCTCCACTCGAACTGCATGATCCCATCGATCATGCATTGGAGGAATCTTACATTGCAAGCACATGTGCACGATGCAAGTTGTCTTTGTTTCTTTTGTTTTCTTGCATGTCACAGTCAAGAGTATGAGTATGATTAGCAACTACATGTACTGTCACACAACACCATGACAAGCCCACAAACTGCATGTCATGTACTTGCCCTCACTTTTGTTCTGTGGACACATTGAAACACAGAGTGTGTTTGTCTTCATTGTTATATTTTTCATGGTTTCTGGTTTGCGCAAGTGGGTTGCTCATGGACCATGCCTTCACCAACATGGGTCAACCAATGCATCAGTGGCTGCATTGGAAATATCACTTCACGTGATTAGGCCCATACACAGTTAGCTTAGGAGTAGGAGTAGTGTTTGCTTTGGTTGTTTGCAAGCATGGTAGTTTTCTTACTTACTTCTCATGTTTGTTTATCTGCTTTCTTGTTTCCTTTCCACTTTTCTTTTGCATTTACTTCTACTTCTACCTTTTTTTTTTTATGTTCATTTTCATGTTTTGCGCTCGTAGGTTAGTTTTGCATGAAACCATGTGTGACTCTTGAAACAAGCTAGGTAAAGTACAAGAGGACTTGTACAACTATTCCTACTTGGTTATCTGTCATCCTACCTCTATATGAAGAAATTATTATCTTCAGTCCGTGATAGGTTGATGGAAAATACGTAATGTTTGAAGTGAACCTTCGTGAAAACAAAACCCTTATAGGCTAACTGGTGTCACCTACTCTAGTTGATTCTTTTTGGGTTAAAACATGGCAGCTTAGTCAAGTAGAGTAAGGTGAGGGGTGAAGCCTTAATAGGCACATCAAAGGTATATAATAAACTACTTCTTTGAAGGAACAAAGTCTTCTACTCTCAATAAGTCGAGATCCCTCTTTTATCTCTAAAATGAATAAGTGCTATGCACAATTATGAAAAATGAAAAAATGAAAAGTGAAAAATTTCGAAAAATTAAAAATGAATAAGGTGAAAGAAGAGAAAGGCTTCCTACGCAAAGAGGTGATGCAAGTAACTCTATCAGGGTACTAACCAGGCTCGCTAGCAATAGAGAGATGTTTGTGTTTCTGCGTGACTCCATCGGGGTACTATCCAGGCTTGCTGGCAGTGTAGCAACACCAAAGATGAAACTAAGACTTTGACAACTATATTGCTTCTGCACGAATATACCCATCAACCCTAGTTGAAAAAACTATGTTGGATTGGCTTTTAATGTGTGTCAACTCACCAAGAGCTTGGCAGATGCTACATCTTATAATCAAACAAGTGTGAAAACCAAGACGAACTGAGAACTAGGCAATACTTCCGGAGGTGATAGACTTGCTTTTCATGAATAAGGTCCATTTAGAGAGCTGGACTTCTACCAATTTGTCGCCAAATGTTGTAGCGGCTACAACCACCCTCCAAAAGTTTTCCTTAGCTTCGTTTTGGAGCCTCCCTACCAACCATCCCCAGTAGCATGTCTTTCACTATCAAGTACACAGGCTTCAGTGGTTTTCTAGCAGATTTTCAGCCTGTACAATATAGCTTGTTCATCCCCCTCATAGGTGGTTTCTCCGGACTGGGTCCAGCTGCAGGTTGAGTAGCTTCCTCAAGAAATTTCCCAATTCTTGAGGGTAACCAGCCTTCCCTCCAGAAATTGCACAATCCTGTCTGGTATCCTGCTAGGCTCTAGAATTTCCCAATTCTGCCTCTCAACCTTCACTAGAAAAACTACACATTCTATCCAATAATGGTTGCTTAGCCAAAAAATTACACAATTCTAGGCAACAGTCAGCTGCTCAGCCCAGAAATTGTGCAATCCTTCTAGGAAGCCATCCTAACTCACTCTCAGAAATGCATAAATTTTCCCTCAGTCAAGCAGGTTGTTACATGTGCCATTGGGTTGACTAGTTCCACCCCGGACTGAGAAAACTTGACTTTCATCCATGGGTTGCCTTTTCCCGAAATAGCAAAAAGCAACATGAAAAAAGCATCCCTAGATTTTAGGCAGCTATTTTTAGCAGCTAGAGGTTACATGCAAAGATTGGTTTAGAATATTTCCTCCAAGTGTCGCTTTTTCCTATATTTGTGGCATGTGCGTCTGAGCCTCAAACTTATTTATTCGACACTTTAGAGCTCACTTATTCACATTGATCTTGGAGCTCTGACATCCCACAACACATACAAGAGTCTTCGAAACATCCAACTCAACTATTTATAGGTAAGTCCTCTTAACTTGTCTTTTGCATCAATTTTATCGCTTTCTGTGTTTTTGTTTGTGTGAGTGTTGTTTGCTTGATTTATATGAATTCTTGCTATTGTTTGCATGCATATTATCTTGTACTAGCACCGTTTCTTTTTTGTTAGCATCTCACTGTTCTCACATTCATGACACTGTTTTGCATGAATGGTCACCAATTCGACGACTCACTTAACACACATGCATGTTGTTCTATTTCCTAAATCTTTCGTTCATTGTTTCCATGCATGATCATTCACTCCTACTTACACTCAATATCGCCATGCATTCACATTCACATTTTCTTTTAGTTTCCCGTCGGCGGGTCTAGGCAGCCTTATCCTAGACTATGCCTCACCAAGATAGAATTACGCAATGTTGAGAGGGAAGGCTTTTCCTTCCTCTCAAAAAATGCCCATTTCTACTTGGTGGCTATCCTCTAGTCTTACAATGCGCAATTTTGAGAGGTAGTGACTGCTCGCCCAGAAAATTATGCAATGCAGTCACTAGGACTGCAACCCTTGCCAATTGAAATTGCACATCACAATTCTAGTAGCCAACACGTTAGTTTGGATTGTACATTGTGCAATTCCAGTAACCAACTAGCCTCCCAGCAGCCCAGACTACCTTTTGCGTAGTTCTGACAGCCAGTTTCCCGGCCTCCTAGGAGAAATTGCACAATCCTTGTGAGTCAATCCCCAAGTGTTATAGACATATTTGGGCACTACAACCCCAATCATATATGTCCATAAACCAAGGAATTTTGAGTCCCTAAAAGTGTTGTTTCAGACCCTAAAGGAACAAGGTCAGCTGATTACATCATCTCCCAAAAGTTCTCCACAGACAACTACTCAGAACTGGTCAAAAATGGACCATACAGACTGCTCAGTGCAAACGGTGTGATGCATCTCACCTGCCACATGCAAAAAGTGTGATGCATACTGAAAAGCCCTTCTGTAGGGTGTGATGGGCGAGACTAGACAAATGGCAGACACAGTTTGCAAGGTGGATGATCATGGAATCTTCCAGAAACTTCTCCTGTGACACTTGCCTCTCTGAATTCGCCCAGGGATGAGTAAGAGATCATCAATCTCCAAGTGGAATCAAGAACTATTAGAGAGAAGACACTAATCAAAATCCCAGAAGTTGACTCATCGCCCTGCAATCATCTATATATGGATCCCTCACCCAGAGATCTAGAGGCTGGAATCTTGTATCTTGTAAGGAAGTGTTGTTGGTTTCTTGGTGGAATATCATAGTGTTGAGTGATCTAATCTTTTCATGAGGTGAAGAAGGACTTTCATTCTAGGAGGATGACGCTGGTTCATATCAATGGGTTGTAATCCTCTCTTCTAATCTTTACATCAATAAAGTTATTCAAGTTTTCCTCCACATTCTTGTATGTCTGATAATATATGAATTTGTGTGGTCAATATATATCTGGTCCTATATTGTTTATGATTGTAGATCTTTGCAATGTGAAGGTATTATGTTGCTTTGACTCTACAGGTACTCTTTGAAGCGGAGTGGTCAAGGAAAGAGCGGCAAAGATCTATCAGGGGGGAGAAGGAACAAGCAGGGAACCAAGCAAAAGATTGAGGTTGGTATTCTTTGCTCCTCTCCTATCTACTTCTCATAAAGGAAAATGAAAGTAACTTTAATCTATTTGTTTCTAAGATAGCTACTCATCTTAGTGGAACTAGCAGCTCTCCATAGACACTAGATTCCCCAATAACAAAATGGCGACTCCGCTGGGGAGTGAATAGCTTGTTTGCTTGTCTATATTTGCTTGCTTTATAAACTTATAGACAAAGCCTAAAGTCAAGCCTACTAGCCTTCAAATTGCATTTTCTATGCAAGTGCAAAGTAGATCAATGCTGCTTTATTCTATCTCCGGGTTTTGTTTGTAAATTGAACAATTGATTTGCAAACATCCTAATTTCCCTGGTGGTGGCTCAAGTAGCCTCATTAGATCAGCCCCTGTGATTTGCATTTATTGACTATCATTAGCTCGGCCTAAATCCCTGGACTAAGCTGTAAACTGTGACCAAGAACCAAGTTGAAGTCTCATCCCTAGACCATCGCACCTTCTCCTCTTGGGAATCTAGATGTATTGCACCTCCCATGTGCAGTAGGTGGGATGCATCACTCTTTCCCTGTGTTACAGGTGCGATGACCAGATAAGACTCCTTCCGCTTCCAGATTTTGGTTTTTGTTCACTCTCTTCAGCTTTATTCAGGAGTTTTGCTGTCTGTGATCAATATACCACTGTGGAAACTCCCTTCCTTTGCATGATTTAGCCTCCATTGTACAAATAACTGTAAATTTTTTTATGTATTGTTCGCCATTTACAGTCCTCCTATACAAATAAGTAGCGTAATCAAAGTGTCGTCTTTTGATTTGGAAGTGTCGCAAGTGTCGTTTTCAGTCGAAGAAAAGAATCCTACTATTCTTGATGGTTGATTACACTATTACTCTTGTATTTTATTTGAATTAATAGTTTTTCAAGTGTCAAAACCAGTTTTCAATTCAAAATTGCAAAGTGTCGTCATTATCTTCCTTTCATCTTTTGAAGAGGAAATCCTTAGTATTGTCGCTTGAAACGATTTAGATTTGTACTTAGCATTCTTTTTGTCATTCACACATTAAGAAAGTGAAAAAAAATACATGCATGTGCATTTGCATTTAGACTGCTTGTTGATTTTGATTTAGGACAGTGCATCTAGTGTGTGCTCTCTGCTCTATGTTGAAAGAATCCAGCTTCTCTTTCCTTAGTAGCTAGGATTTTCATTGCAAAAAAATATTAAACGATTGTTTATCATCTTAGATTGCATTTTACGAATTGTATACCTACATCATGCGGTGAACCTGAAAGGAAAACTTCTTAAGAAATATCAACTGTAAAATAAATTCAATGAACATAAAAACGCTTTGGAACCTAACGCACAACATTTAGAAGTCTAGGCTAGAGATGTATTCTGGCATTATAAAGCCTGGTAACTATCGCTTTCATTGTAGGTTGGGTGATTCCTCCTCTTTGAGACGACAAGTGCCAGTACGGACTTGTCCTCCCACGTACCGTCGAGTATATATTGGGAAACCACAAAAGGCTATATCCTTTATCCTTAGGAAGCCGTGTCTGCCACCCTATTGATCGCAATGCACTAAACACATCATTTAGGAAGATTGACTGTCGTACCGTAAAAAGTATTCTATAGTTTTGCAATTGGTTTGGTAACCCCTCTGTCTAGATTTCCAAAGTAGTCTCTTTCGTTCCTTTTCAGACTCCCTAAAGGAAAAGGTCCATATGAGCACTTGTCACTTTAGGCTCATTACAAATCAAAGGCGAATGTTGGACACCTAATCCTAAAGGGTTAGCGTGGAAGCCGAATGGACAAAGCAGTCCAAGGGACCTTGGGATGTGAATCCCAATGGTCACCATATTGTACTATAAATGTACATCTATTGTTAATAAAAAAGGCAATGCATGATTTATCTTTCTATTTGCTCTTGTTGTCCGTGTTTGTTTAACATGGTATCAGAGCCATGATGAGTGGCCTGTTTTCCCTGAGCAACTGATCTGAGTTGCCTTGAATAGTGCTGGCCCAGTCTTCATTACCTGAAGAACGCCTGCCTGCCTACCTGAAGCTGCATACCTAATTTCTGAAGGAAACGCACAGGTCCCAGAAATAGTTGTAACTCCTGCTGTCCTAAGAGCTGCTCAGTCCTGAGCGCTACTCTGACATTGATTCCCTGGCCTGACTGCACTATAAGCATTTTTCATTCAACGCACGCTGCCTGAGGGAGGTCGAAGCATTTTAATTCGAATAATAGCTTGTTGTCTGCTACTCCTTCTGTTATGCCGCACCTGTTACGCTGAGCCTTCTCACCTGGACAAGGTATGTAACGTTTGACACACCTACAATGAGAATTGCGGTAATCGTATGAGAATTTTGAATGTAACATTTTGAGAACCTGCAATATTCTCTGCGTACTGTTTTCATTTGACTCTCCTTTTGGTCTGAGAGTTACTAAAGCCTGGCGAGTCACTGAACGAAGGAAATAGAGAGCGAAGGACGGCCAATTGTGCCAAAAATGTATTTCCAGGTTAACATGTTGATATAATTTCGCTGTTAATGTTCTGCTGTCCTTCTTGTAATTATTCAATGCTTCGATCTCACCATGGAGCCCATATTATGTTGAGTTTGAGTTATAGCTTTAGAGGGCGTCTCAAGTTCCTACTAGTCATTCTTAAGCACAACTGCCGTTCTTCAGCTCGCATCCAGAAAACAATGGCAGAAAGCATATGGGATATTCTAGTGGCAATAAATTAGTTTAGTTAGATAAATTTATGACAAGCTCCAAGTGCAATGTATTGCGGCATCGATTATCCATAATTTGTGAGAATACACAGAAGCAATTCATAAGAAGAAGAAGATAAGCGGGCGATCGTCATTCACGGTTTGCTGAAGGATATAGAAGAGGCACAATGGGCTATTGTAGGTGTTCTTGCGGTGGCGTATGTTTTTGATAGATTCGAAACTATTTCTGTCAACAAAATACAGTACTTGTTTAGAGTAGCACTATATGTTAACCATATTAATCAACAGCCTGGGTTGTGGAGAAGGGTGAAGCGTGTAGCAACAGCAATAATAGTGGCATACTCCTTCCACGGTTGTTCTCTTATTGATGAGTCCAAATTATTTTCCAGAAAATCCCCATGTTCCTTCAGAATACCTACCAGCACCTTATATGCCTTCTTCTGAACTAGCCCTTCATCATCTTGCAAAGTTGTCTTTGTGGCAGCAAAAAGCATAGTCACAGCTTCAACGTCCAGACCCTGCAGAAGCGATACTACCAGATCTAAGAGCTGGGCCCTTGTTGATGCTGCTGTCTGCTCATTATTTAAACCGCACTGAACACCGATATACGACAGAATCCAGGACATTCCAAATACATGCAACAATAAGAAAAATGAATTCCTATTGCAAGAAGCTCGACCTCGAGCTCCACGGAATTTGCAGGCCTGTAAGGTAACGATTCGAATCAATAAATATTTTTAGAGCTACAGTGAGTCGAACTCCAGACTACCTTAAATATAGTGGAAAATGCAATTCCCGCTGCAGAAAGGAGGAAGGTTATGCCTGTAAGAAAATAAATTTGTGCTGTGCAGAGGTGGGATCAGAACGTTGATTGGAAGACTCGGAATACCGTTGAGGGAAATTTCACCCCTTTGGCTTATTTAAGGAATTTGCTCTGGGGTTGTCAAATTTCTTCCCAACAATCTCAGTTCAGCTCCCTCTTGTGCGCTATTTGCAGGTTTAATTGACTGCCGAAATAGTCTCGATTTGGCCTGTTCGTTGTCTATGTGCCGATGATTGTTCTACATGTGCGGGAAACCCAAGTCCTTATTGTGGTCCTATTATATACTCGGTATTAGATTTATGTATTTTCACATTTCAGAAGTTTGAAGAGAGTAGTGCTATCATATACTATGTAACGTATAACATACATGGTATTAAATTTATACATCAAATGCAGTGCCAAATGCCATATTATTATGAAATTTTTGTAAGAAAATATATATGGTGCTGGATGTGCTAAATGCTATAGCAAATTCTCATCACGCTTTTATATATGGTGTTAGATATATAAGTCAAATGCAGCAGCCAATTCTTAAATTTTCTTTTTGAAGAAAATTAGACATAAAGAAGCTAAGCAGCAATACAAAAGTTTGATCGCACGGAGTGGCATTTGTTGAATTCACTGAACATGAGCATGCACTTGTGGCTCTTCGTGTGCTGAATAACAATCCTAAAACATTTGGACCAAAACATCGCCCTATTGTAGAGTTTGCAATCGAAGATGTGCAAAAGTTGCAAAAAATTCAAGCTAGGTCTCGATTTTCTGCTGCTGCTGAAACTAAGAATGCTCATGCCGAAAAGAATAGAAGAAAAAAAACTCAGACAGATGTGAATGAAGGGGACATTAAGGTCGAGTTATCGGCATCTTCAAGGGAGGAAAAGAAAGGAAATACAGTGAAACAGAGGAGGAAGGATAAGGGCAGAAAGAAAACTGAGAAAAATGTCAATGTAAGGGAAAGTAAGTTTTGCTACATTGAAATTGATACCATCTTCAAGGGAGGACAAGAAAGAAAATGCAGCTTAACAGAGAAGGAAGGATAAGGGTAGAAAGAAAACTGAAAAAAATGTCAATGTAAGGGAAAGTAAGTTTTGCTACATTGAAATTGATACTGTGTTGTTTGGTATCCTGCTACTCATCTAATAGTTGCAATTACTTATCATTTTATAGACCAATTTGTAGTTGAAGATAACATCACTTCTCTAATTATATTGGTCTGAAATGGATAGAATAGATGATGTATTGAAACTACTGAGTAATTTAATGTTGCCCACTGATGATGAGATGGTTAAGATCAACAAAACCTCTCTTTCCAATATCAAAATTTGTCTCCAAAATGCACATGAGAATATTGAGTTTTTGCAGCTTGAGACAAAGCTACAGCAAGAAGAACTACAA
>APFE031688763.1:11706-32298 GCA_000404065.3 Pinus taeda | reverse complement strand
TATTCCAGACTACTCAAAACCCATTCAGTTTCAGAGTGCTGGTTTCATTCATGACAGTTCACTTGCTCCTTATGACAGTTCAGCTCCAGTTGTTCCAAACTCTGCCCCTCTTCCACAACAACAACAACAACAGCAGATCGTGAAATGCCAAAACTGTGACCGAGTTGGCCATTTGAAAGATCACTGTTTTGATCTTCATCCATGTAAGCACCGTCATAAAACCAGTCATTCTTCAAACAGATGCTTCAAAAACAAACGTCCTGCAAGAACAAAGATTCATCTAGGATGGATTGCTTCTTGGCAATGGGCATCAAGAGCCAAGAATATATTTGAAACACATGTCCGAACTTGTTCCAGAATATTGAACAGTCTTGCAGTTGATTTTTCTCCATCTTCTCACCTTGTATCTGACAGGGGGGAAATGATAGTCATCTACAAGCTTCAAAGCCACATCAAGCGAGCCTAAGCCACAACCTGCCACATCAGTTTCAAAGTTGTAGCCAAAGACAAAGATGCCTGAACATGCCTTCAGATGGAAATCTGGGACACTTCCTCTAGCAGAAGACTTCAGCTTCTTGCCAGCTTTCGAAGAGTTCCGAGAACAAAATTGAGAACACTTCCTCTAGCAGAAGACTCTAGCTTCTTGCCAGTTTTGGAAGAGTTCCAGGAATTGCATAAGCATTCCAGAGTTGTTTGTCATCCTTAAACCATCACAGGTTGAGACTTCCCTTTTCAGGTTGAAGTTTTACCTTTTATGCGGGGTGAGACCTCCCTTTTATGGTTGAAGGTTTCCCTCTTTAAACATATGATCACTTCCTCTAGCAGAAGACTCTAGCTTCTTACCAGTTTTGGAAGAGTTCCGGGAACTGCACTAAGTGTTCCAGTGTTGGCAGCTATCCTTAAACCACCGCCCTTTTTTACCAACATTTCATAGAGCACATTCAGCCTAGTGTTGCCATGCATTATTGCACATTTTGTATTACAGCGCTTTTCTTGGACTCATACATAACCCTTCGGATTAAGGGGGGGAATGTTGGACACCTAATCCTAAAGGGTTAGTGTGGAAGCCGAATGGACAAAGCATTCCAAGGGACCTTGGGATGTGAATCCCAACAGTCACCATATTGTACTATAAATGTACATCTATTGTTAATAAAAAAGGCAATGCATGATTTATCTTTCTATTTGCTCTTGCTGTCCATGTCTGTTTAACAGCGACTAGAATCATCTTTAGCTTTTTCTCGACTCTTAAAAATTGAAAAAGCAAGTTGTGTCAAAGCATCTAAAATTCATTTAATTCGGAATCATTTTTCCCTTATTTTGAGTTGATCAAGTAATCCTCAATCGTGGAAGAAAGTCAATCAAAACCCCGTCGTTCGCGGAGATTAACGAGTCAACCTTCTTTGACTCCAGAAACAAAACTATTCCGGACAAAGAAAACTCGCTTAACCAGGTCAAAGTCCCCTAGTTTGCTTGGAACTTGTGTTCCAACATCCTCAGGGACTCCGGTTACTCCAACCATCTCTGGTGCCCTTGCCTTTACATAAGAAGTTCCACGGCCATAAGAGGACATTAGGACTGATCCTAGTGTAATGGTAAATGCTTCTATTCTTGAATTAGCTCCATCTACAGCTAATTCAGAAGGTGTTACCCCTCCAAAAACTGTCACTGCAGAGTCTATACCTTCTTCGGCACCAGAAATATTTTATGGACCTGATGGTCTACCTCTCCCACCTGGATTGATTGCTATAGAAGAGATTGTGGAGGATCCTCCATCTAGTACTCCATTGCATTTTGGAGCCAGGATCACCTTATATCCTTCTTCATCAGAAGTTAGTCTCCCTTCATCACAAGTTCCTATAGAATCGCTAGGAAATATTTTGGATAGACTAGATATGTCTGAACAACCGTCGACATCTAGGACTGTGTCATCTGACGCGGCAGCAGCAGAACCTCCTGCTGCTACTCCAACAATGTTCGCTGGTGTACCATCTATCCCAACTAGCTCTCAACCGCTAGATGGAGTCCATCTAGGGGTTGTTTCGACAGTATGGTTTGTTCCCGTTTGTTCGTCTAGAATAATATCTGGAATCTCTTATGTTGAGTCTCAACAAATTGATTCTTTCATAATAGTATCAATTTGGGCAGTCCTGTGTCCAAAGGCAAATCATTCCTTTGAGCACTGGATTGCCACCATATGGGGGGCATTATGCCCTTTCATTGTTTCCTCCGAGAGAACAACCATATGGGAGTTCGCAACAAAATTCGGGTCATGCTGGAATTACATCTAGTGGTTGGGTTCCAATTACACCTCAACAACCAATAGTTGTATACTCAATGCAACAAAGCCTACCTCTGTCGAATATCCCCACTACACCGACCATTGTGACAGTGTCGCAAGTACAAGCATTGCCTGTTGTATGCCAACCTCAAGTTTCTCAGGTCGTAATACAACAACCTCCTATCTCCACGACACAGCCACAATCACTAATTAGTGGCTCCCTAACCGGAGCAACCCAAGTTCAAATGGGTATTATTACCCCTCATCTTGGTCAAATAGCCAGTATTGGACAATAGTAAATGGTTTCACAACCATGGTTGGTGCAATATCAACAACTGCAATTCCAACAAGTTTACCAAGGATCTGAGCAACAAATCTTTGCAAGTAATGGGCAACCGTATATTCAAAATTGTCAACATCAATCATTTCATAGTGGTAATGCCCATCAACCTTACCAAAGTTATCAACATCAAATGCATTATGCTGGTATGCAAAGACCCACTGCTCAGGAAATCCATCTTATCCTGGGTATGCTTCACCGAACCTGAATCAATCGTTTCCCTTCATGGCAACTTTAGAGTTACCAGATCTAAATCAACTAACAAATGATCCAATTGCTTATGCCCCTTAGTGGCCGGCGATTCCTCATAAACTTCCATCAAATATTCCTAATTTAATGGAAAGCCGAGTGAAGACCTCTCAAATCATGTGATGACTTTTCATCTGTGGTGTTCATCCAACACTCTGAATGATGATTCGATTAGGCTTCTCCTTTTTCAGTGAACGTTAACTGGTCTAGCAGCAAAATGGTACATTGAATTGCCTAGAGCATCATTTGATAACTTCAGTACCCTTGCCACAACCTTTTTAACCCATTTTCAGTTACCAATAAAGTATGAAACAGGAACAGAGCTTCTTACCAATTTCAAGAAAATGGCGGCCACTCACATATCTAATCATATTCATGAGAGGCGACGTCGTCGTGGAATGGTAAAAGCTTATGTTCCTGATTAGCTACTAGCTGAATGGTTTATTAAGTCATTGTTACCTTCTATCACAGAAGATGTGGCAAAGGGAGGGGTCGTCACTGAAGAGCAAGTCATTGCTCGTGCACAATATCTAGACTTGATCTATACTCAGTCTGGCACGCTCTATGACAAAATCCCTGATGCTCCTAGACCAGATTTTTCCATTCATCCTCCTCCTAAATTGAACAAAGACTCTCATGCCGTCGATGGCGTGATAGGTATGACTAGCACAAAAACCGTAAAGGCTACATCGAAGAAAGCTCATATGGTTTCTATTCAAAATGCAAATGAAGAACTTCTCACCTCGGAGGTAAATGCCATGTCGACTGACAAAGGCAAAGAACCGAAGAAACAAAGAGCAAGAAGAAAAAGAAAGGGAAAAGGAAGAAACAGGAGGACTTCTCCTGAAAAATCGTCAACAAACCCTTCTAGAGAAAGGAAACCAAATCATCCATGCTTTATATGTCATGAGGATCATTGGACAAAAGATTTTCCACATAAAGCTGAGCTTAGAAAATTCTTAAAGAATTCAAAAACCTCAAAGGTATTGACTAATCTGTTTCCAAACCCAGGAACCAATCTGGTTGCAAGTGAAAATGCTTCCCCATCCCAAGTACTTATGCTATCCATCTCGAAACAACAAAATGATGCTTGGATATCGATAAGGAATAAAGATTACGGGAATCCACAGCTGTCAAATATCAAGGCTACTAATCAACCTAGTAGTTCGACAACAACTTCAACCGAAGTTGTGCCACCCATCATTCCTGAGCTAACAATAAAGCTGCCAGAAGGAGTAGTACACAAATCGACATTTAATCCTTGTGCCAGAGCAGCACAGAATTATAATATAGTAGAGGACCTGGCCCAATCACCATCTGCTATGTCGACACTTGAGGTACTGCAAAATTGCCCCTCCCAGAAGTAGGCTCTATTATCAGCAATAGGTGGGATTGACCCAGCGGATTCCAATCTTGTGTCCTTTAATCATAAAGGATATGACCCTCAGTTACCAGCTCAACTCGCTTTCCTTATTCAAGTGAAATCCCTCACCAAAACTGTTCATCAAACAATTATTGATGAGGGGGAATCTACATGTATTATGTCAATGAGTTGCTGGAAAACATTAGGCTCACCACCCTTGTTGTGATCGTAAATGACGTTAAAAGCATTTGATGGATGGACATACACTCCATACGCTATTTTAAGTAACTTTCAAGTTGAACTGGGGGGGAAAATAATAGAAATTGATGTCGAAGTTATCAATTGAAACCTCAATTACAACATCCTACTAGGAAGCCCATGGATTTATGCCATGGCCGCTATTGTGTAAACATACTTCAGAAAGATTGCATTTCCTTTCCAAGGAGGAATTACAATAGTTGATCAAAACACCTTCCTCCCCAATAGTTCACAAGTTACGGGAAGCATTCCAATGATCCATGGAAGCTCTCAATCGCTTCAAAATGTCAGAGAAGGCCTCCTAAGGGACACTGCCTTAATGGGTACTTTCGCCCAACTGCCTCCTAGTAATCTAGCGGAAGTGACCATAGTGGAAACCTACAATATGATATCTTCTATATCTAAAAGATTTGGAAGATTCCTGAAGATTTTGTCAGTATGGATCATTGCCATTTTAGAAATATTGTAGCAATCAATTTCCTTGGCCTAGGGGGCGAACCCAAATCAACGCTCATCAAGTGTTTGGATAGATAGGTCTAAGGAATATGGTACCTCTTTAGATCCTTGGTCGCATGTACATTCTACAGATAAAGGAATCATTTAGTAAATGATGATAGGAGAGGCACCATGGGAAGATCACCACCATCGTTCCCATCTTCCGGATTACCACGAAGATTATTCTAGCGACCTTAATCATCCTTCAGTTTTTGATTTTCTATCAAATATTGTAAATACAATGGATTCTGAGGATGGTTCGTATCTCGTGTCGACCTCATTAAAAAATGAAACAAGGAGTCATGAGGATAGTTCCTTTATTATGTCAACCTCATTAAAAAATGAAATAACTCCCTTTCCAAATCGAGTCTTTCAAATATCTCGAAGGTAAACCTTCATTCCAACCACCTCGTTGAATGTAATGAAGCTTGGGGGGCATGCACCTTGATTTGCGCTATTATGCTGGGGGCATGCGAACATATAACAAGCATAGTTTTTTGTTTCAAGCTTGTACAAACATGATACTAAATATGAGCAGTGTTACCACATGGTTCAAGCTCGTTAAAAAATAAACCCGCCATGAGCAATGTTTCCGCAAAGTTTAAGCTCGTTAAAAAATAAACCTAGTTACGAGTAGTTTTACACAAAGTTTAAGCTCGTTAAAAATTGAACCTAAGCAATGAGCATATGTTCTGCCAAAGTTTAAGCTCATTAAAAAATGAACCAATCTCCAGTTAATAACCATTGTGAACACATTATCATTAGCTTTTGAGCCTTGGTCGTGTTCTTACCATCACCTCCATTCTGTTTTAGCCGATCATCCACCTCCATTTGATTGTTTACCCTTTTGAGTAACAGTTGCGATGAGTGATTCTGTTAGCCATCCTTGTGACACTACCGTGATTGGAAAATTCCAAACCTTACCTGGAATTAGCAGCTACCCGAAAATATCACTCGTTCCTCAAAAATGAGTCTCCTTTAAGCTCTTTTCATCTGACTCATAAAAATGAAAAATATTGTCGAGCAATGGCCTCTCCAGCTCATTAAGCTATCGAAAGTTCTATCCCTCCTCTAGATTTTAATCTTTTTTGGGACCTGAGGGATTATTACACAAAAATATTGAGCACTTGTCTTGTTCAGCTCGTTAAAACTATCAAAAATTTATCCCTTTCGTATTATTTATACTTTTTTCGAACTTAAGGGATTATATGACGAAAAAGGATTACTGGAGTTTCTTTTGTCCCTTTTTAGACTCTCTAAAATTGAAAAAGGAATCGAGTTGGTCTTTGTCGTTAAACTCATTAAAACCAATAGTGACAAACTTGTCCATAGAGACAAGAACGGTTTCACTGTCGCTAGGCTTGTTAAAACATAGTGACGGGTCCTGCCCGAAGGGAAATTATAGAACAAGCATATGTTATCCTCCTCACAGCTTGATAAAAATAAAGAGTTACTGGTCAGCAATGATTGGGGAAAAATTGGAAGAAAACTTGAAGAAACTTTATTGGTAGCAAGTCGCTCTTGAACATGACACTTTCACTCCATCACCATGATTGAGTCGGGTTGGGTTATTTTGTTCACCGGTCATACTACCATTGGTCCATCATACCATCCATCTTTGGGGTTAACACTACCAATCCATTTTAGTGTCACTGATATGTTCAAGAGAAGTCGATCAGAGAATTCACCAACCCAGCTTGTATCCCATCCGCTGCAATACCTTCACCCTTCATTCTCTCATGACCGCCACCCTAAACCCTGTATCATCAGATCATTTTCACCTCGATGAAATCATTTGCTCTCTTCCATGTCGTGGATGTGGGATTCATTAAGGCCCTCCTACGATGAGTCACTTCTTGTCGACAACAGCTCATTATCCAAGAAGTAGACCTAGGAACAACCCTTTCAGTACTTTGAAGCTTGCATGCCTCAATGGAAAGTTTGTTGCTTCCAGCGATATCTTTACATCAATGGCCTTCAACTGAAAGACTTTGCGTGGTGTTCGAAACCAAGTCCCATTTTCACACCACGCGAATTGTACTATAGTACCTTTAGGGTCATCATCATTATGGTGATTCCTCTCGCACCTGTTAACATCTTACATGATTGGATGGTAATCAGGCGATGTCTTTCCATGTTCGACTCGAGAACATCTTTTCACATGGATCGACTTGTACTTCGGGCAAAGATTGAATGATTTTGAAGACCCTGGATTTAGTTTCATCCATCCGGGCTGCGATATATTCAGGAAAATAAAGACATCAAATCTCCATCATTGCTGCACAGATGATCATCCGAATCAAAGGATGATGGTTCTATCAAAATCATCAGTTTGCCACATACAGTTGTCTATCCTATGTACATGAAAATGATTTTATAAATCTAATCATGGGAATGCCCGCCTCAGCTAGATCATGAAAATGTTATGAAGATAATGTATTTTATTGTATCTTATTACAGGTCGCCTTCCAGTTCGAAAAACCTCGGATCCTCATGATAAAGCATTTCACCCGACATCAAACGATTTTTGACCTCATGCTTTAGGGGGAAACTGTTATAGACATATTTGGGCACTACAACCCCAATCATATATGTCCATAAACCAAGGACTTTTGAGTCCCTAAGAGTGTTGTTTCATACCCTAAAGGAACTAGGTCAGCTGACTACATCATCTCCCAGAAGTTCTCCATAGAAAACTGCTCAGAACTGGTCAAAACTAGACCATACAGACTGCTTGGTGCAAAGGGTGCGATGCATCTCACCTGACACATGCAAAAAGTGCAATGCATACTGAAAAGCCCTTCTGTAGGGTGCGATGAGCGAGAGTAGACAAATGGCAGAGACAGTTTGCAAGGTGGATGATCATGGAATCTTCCAGAAACTTCTCCTGTGACACTTACCTCTCTAAATTCGCCCAAGGATGAGTAAGAGACCATTAATCTCCAAGTGGAATCAAGAACTATCAGAGAGAAGAAACGAATCAAAATCCCAGAAGCTGACTCACCCCCCTGCAATCATCTATATATGGATCCCTCATCTCAGAGATCCAGAGGTTGAAATCTTGTATCTTGTAAAGAAGTGTTGTTGGTTTCCTGGTGGAATATCATAGTGTTGGGTGATCTAAGCTTTTCATGAGGTTAAGAAGGGCTTTCATGCTGGGAGGATGATGCTGGGTCAAATCAATGGGTTGTAATCCTCTCTTCTAATCTTTACATCAATAAAGCTATTCAAGTTTTCCTCCACATTCTTGTATGTCTGATAATATATGCATTTGTGTGGTCAATATATATCTGGTCCTATATTGTTTATGATTGTAGATCTCTGCACTTTGAAGGTATTATGCTACTTTGACTTTATAGGTACTCTTTGAATCAGAGTGGTCAAGGAAAGAGCGGCAAAGATCTATCAGGGGGGAGAAGGAACAAGCAGGGAACCAAGCGAAAGACTGAATTTGGTATTCTTTTCTCCTCTCCTATCTACTTCTCATAAAGGATAGCTACTCGTCTTAGTGGGACTAGCAGCTCTGCATAGACACTAGATTTCCCGATAATACCAGGTATGTTGCATTTCATTCCTCAAGTTTTCTTTGGTTTTAGCTAACAGATTTCTTTCCATGCATGTCGCTATGTCTCCAGATATAGCAGGTGTTTAGTCATCTCTCAACGGTTTAGGATTAATGGCCTCCAAGATGGCAAGATCAAAGGACACTAACATACCTGCAACTGGAGCAGCAGTTGAACGGATGTCTACAAGTTTGCCTATCTATGAAGACACCAAGCTGATTGTAGAAAAGGACATCAAGCTGAAATGGCAAGAGGTAAATGATGCATTCAAAGGCACATTTGGGGAAGATCTCAAAGACTACTAGGTCTATTTTAACATCCACAAGTTTGGCTTGTACCAGATTTCATGCAAGTATCGAGTGGTCCCATGCGCGGACATGATACATTGGATCATCCAACACATTGATCCCGAGATGATGACATTCAGCAGTGTCAGTGGCATGGTGATTGCTACCTTCAGGGCATAGGATTATGAATAGATGTATCATATGTCGAAGCCCATGATCACCATGGAGACACCCTTCAGCATACCCAACAACAATGACAACTCTAGAGATATCTTGAAGAACTAGGTGAATGAGCTGGCCAAATTTAGTATGACACCCAGCCAAGTCTACAAGATGAAGAGACTGGGGAAGGCATATCAATACTTGGTCATCTTTTCATGTCGCTTGTATGGCCAAGAGAGTACGAAATCCTTCCCACAAATTTGGGTGGTCATGTTGGACCAACTGAACTGAGAAGGAAAAGCATGTAACTGGTCCGACATGTGGGCTCACCAGCCGAAGGAACATGTAACAAGAGCTCGGCAACTGCTCAAAAGTCAACAGGCAGAAATCTACATGTTCGCCTACATCTTGGATGCAATCTATGCCTGTTAGGCATTCCCAGGCTTGAAGTGGGCATGGACATCAGTGGAGACCTATGTGAACACTTATTGTAAGATGTTGTCCAAATGCAACTTCAGAGGAGTTATCACATAGTTGTCTGATCATTTTTTCACCTTGGTGTACAAGATGATATTTGAATAGGATCCACCCTAGATGTCGAAGGTAGCAATGGAGGCACTGATTGATATAGCAGACTGGTATGCCTCACTATCTAGCACCTTCATACAGATGTATAGCACGGAGAATCCTCTGCATTTTCTACTGAAGTTTTCCTTGGACTAACTTATCATGCAGGATGTATCATATCACATATTGGCAGGATTGTTAGCTGTGATGCCAGAAAACTAATATCCTTTTCAAATCCCATGTGGACCTATGAGTTATGGATCCACATATACAACGGAAGCCTTCTAATTGGTGGATTTTAACAAAACCCGACCAATTACCAAACAAAGGAATAACACAGAACTCGACAATGAATGTCAAACCCACTCCGAATGCATACAACTGGAACCCAAATAAAATAAATCCCAGTTCAATTCTTATCAAATTTGTCTTTCCCCAAAATATTATTGGATTAATTCTCTGTTGTTGATCTTACCCTTTCAAACCGACGGTTGATGGTTCACCTAATCAACGAACCTAATTGTTGATCCCCCATCGTTTAATCAAAACACACTTGATCCAACGGTCAATAGTGATATTGGACGGGGATCATTCGCAACGTTTAACTACCCTTATGGAACCGATAAGGAATATAAATCTTTGATCTATAAATGTTTGAATCCAGTTTTGAAATTAAATATCGATCACTTTATGACCCGATATCTGTTGGATATAAGAGGCCATCAAATCTACGGTTTCTGGGACTTCAACTAGCACACGATTTAGAAACAGCTTAAATCCCATAGTTGACTGTGACCTAAGAGCCGAATATGAGATCGACGGCTAGGAGTGAGTGTGGGGCTTCAGCCACGATCAAGAAATTCATACACTCTTACCCCCACAATTGTTGATCACCATCGGATCTGCCAGCCAACGGATGGTCCTGATTTATTCTAGGGTTTCTTCACAAATTTAACAAGTACTGCCAAGACTTAGCGCTTCCACCTGGTTAGTCAGTATTTAAACTATATACTCTGGTTTCTTAAAACATATCTAGGCTCTTAACTGTTCACTGTAATTACAAAATCTTTGTACACAAACTCATTTTGTTCATAATAGTATTTACATAATGTACAAAACATCTCATGCTTTGATATGTTCTCTCTACACCATCTAACCTCTGTGTAACACACTCAATACTAAATTACACAAAGAAATACACAATCCACACTGTATTCATATTGATAACTATTTACAGAAGAAACAGTCACACTCGACTGTTTTCAATTGTCCCCTCACTCATCCATCCTATCTTTCCATCCGAATCTAACCCCTCACTCATTCCAAAAGATTACAATTTATACAAAATGAGGATTCATGAACCCATTTGGTTCAGATCCAAAAATCTCTCATTCTTCCCTAAAGAATCTCTTCACTCCACTCTTTTCTCAAACAAAACCTAATTTAAGCTTTCACATCCCTCATATCCTATTCAAACCAGATAATCTAACTGCTTGGCCTGATCTCCACGCAGGGAGGATTAATCAGCCAATTATACCCTTTTCTTCTCAAATTTTGACAACAAATAAAACACTCATACATTTAAATTAATAAAATTAATTAATCTCTTGTCTCCCAACCCTTTGTTAGCCACAACATGTGATCATACCATCACATTGGTGACTAGGTCTAAATGCTCCTGCATTAGCTAGGTTGCACCGGAAGAGGAAGGAACCTTGGCCCGCTCTTCCATTATGGATCAGGTTATACGAGATACAAAATTTCAAGCATGTAGATGTTGAAGTGGAGGAGATGAAGAAATATCCATTCGACAACCAAAGTTACAATCTGTTTGACCCACATTTTCTTGTGAAAGACCACTGGATGAGAGTACAATTTACTTGGATCCATGGGGCATGTCATTGGGTAGAGGAATACCCATGGAGATATTGTCATAGCTTCTCCAGACCCAATGAACTAGTCGGCCTCACTATGGAATTTTTAGCGAAGCAGTGTGAAGCAACATCCCGGAGAGCACCAGATGAAGCAATAGAAAAGGTAAACATATCAGTGCGTGACAAGGGAAAGAAGAAGATTGTCAACAACATGGAGGAGGAACAAAGTTGTAAGTTCCAAGAAGACCCACTTGTGTAGAAAGTAACTTTGGCAATAGAGTCAAAGAGGAAACAACGCGATAAGAGGAATGCACAAAGGAAGAGAGAAAAACAGATAATGGAGGAAACAAAGGAGTTGTATGAGTTGAAGGAGAAAATCTGGAAGGAACAAGAGCTGTGCAGATAGGAGAAGGAAGCGCAGTAGGAATAGGTACAACATGGGGGGGCAACATGTAAAGATAGATGAAACTATGCCCATATAGGTAGTTGACTCATCTGAATAGCAAGTATTAGGGAGACAGGGTGAGCCATCACAGGAACAAGGATTTTCTCAAGAGATTGAACAAGCAGTTGAGTAGATGGATGCAAACATGGAGAAATAGTAGGTAGAGAAAGACATTGACCTCATGCCTAACCACCAAGAGGTCGATCCACTAGCTTCACCAGATCTAGAAGCGGAGCAAGTCCCAAGCGACCAAGGAGACACTAAGATCCTTGGAGACAATTGGAGGAGGAGATGCACAACATCTCATTTGATGAGTCCCAACATAGATTTGTGGAATCTCGCAGAGTGTCGACTCCAGATGATCACACATCTCCTATGCAATTTGTGGAACAAGTGATCATGTCTGATGTGTGAAAACATCCAACAGCATTGGCCAGTGTTACTAGAGCATATTCTAAAGCCACTAGCTTGAGTGTTTGCTTCTTGATAGCTGAGAATGAGAGAATGGTTAAGGATTTACAGATGGCCAAGCTGGGAGGATAATTGGTTACAACATCTACCTGAGCATAGTTGAAGAACACAATATTAGATGAAGTATTGTCCCTTAACACAGTCACGTGGGCGTTGTATTTCAAGTTTGGTACGGTGCATAAGGCAGTTCTCCATCTCAAACGTTAGTAGCAGCGATGTGCAAGGAGGGCACGTATCTTATCAAATGTGCATACTATTGTTGATTACATGAAAGCATGGATAATGAGATACAAGGGAGCCTCATTACACTTGCCTAAGATGATGAAGCCCAGAGCGGTCAAGCTGAAGACATGCATCTGGAGTTAGATCCGGAACTATGAAGATCTCTTGCAGCTCATCACTAGTCTATATGCTTCCCATGCACAATATTTAGGAGTATGGATGTTGTCGTGTGTGCACATACAATCCCATCTATTGGGACAGTCACCCAGGTGAATACAAGGGCATGGGTCCAGCTGGATCTTGACTCGTAATTTTATGAGTTGATGCGCATAGCCACTAGCCCAAACTTGGTGATGATTGCAGACACCATGTACAAGTATGTTGCTGGTCTGGTCACACTCAAGAAAATGGTGGACATGTTATCAGACGAGTTGGATAGAGGAGCCTGTGTATTGTACCCGAATGTTATGGAAGCAATATTTCATTTCTAGAAACATGTCACCTTGGAGTACACGAACACCATCGTAGACTATCGAGCTTGGCATCAGTTAGCTACTATCAACCATTAAGAGGATGTTGAAGAGTTGGTCTTCTCACAGTTGTTCAAGTCATATTGATGTCTTGCATGGCTTGCTCAAGCCTATTTTGTCTCACATGGGTACATGTGCAGATTGTATGTAATTTCTTGTCAAGTGTAAGTTCAAGTGTCAATAGTTGGATGTAACTGTCATAGAGTAGATGAAGAGTCATGAGGGTAGATGAACTGTCCCAAAGGGGAATGTCAAGGGCCACCCCACCCTTTGCGATATATAGTCCCTCATAACTCATTGTATAGGCTTTTTGTTAGCCAAGCTTCTAATAGGAGTATCTTAGAGAAATCTTGGATAGTATTGTAATGAACCTTGGCTTCTCCACTATGCAGAGCTAGTATATCTCTTTGGAGGAGTAGGCAATTGTGGCCATAACATTGCGCTATCGGAACTAGTGGTTGGACATGGATGTATTGTATGATTGAAACTTACACTTCTTAATATAACAGAGCTAGCATGTTTCATGCATATGTCATATTGTATTCCAACTATCTTGTTTACTCTAAATGATATATGTATTTGTTTCCTTACACATTCATGTATGGACTATTCTGTATAAGTATGTATGAATCTTAATGAAATGTGTTGATTGGTCTAACCATCACTTTGGATTACTTGCTAGCTTTCTTTCCATCTTGTGATGCATCTTTGCTCGTGTGTTCCCTTCCAAGTCGCGTGCTATTACAGGTTTCCAAGGGGTGCACTCACCCCACTTTCTTTGTGTTAGAACTATTCACACACCTTCCTTGACTTGTCATAGCGGTCACACCCTTGCTACTAATAGGGACATCTTACTTGCCTCTATGCGAAACTGCAGTCAAGACAATACCATACGATCCAATGTTGGGACTCCTCCACCAAATAGTCTGAGGTCTAATTAGGACTTCTTACTGGGGAGATCCCTTGATATGTTGGTTGGTCCAACACCGTCAACACAATCATTTGAGTGAATTATGACACTGTAGACTGGCTCATATTCACTATCATCCTCTTTCAAAATTCAATAAATTTGTCTCTGGTATTATCGATGTTCAAGCTCATCATGATGGAAAGAGAACAAGGGGACCATTTCCCTCTAGTAAGAGCAAGACAAATGACATCCTCCATCTCATTCATTATGATATATGTGGTCTTATGCCTGTACATTCTATTGTGTTCATCTCTACAACATCACCTTTATTGACGACTTCTTAAGAAAGACATGGATATACTATCTTAAGCACAAGGATGAAGCCTTTGAAACCAAGGAATTCAAAGCCTTGATCAAAATCTTCAGGTCAGACAATGGAGGCAAATACATGTCAAAAAAATTCATAATATTTTGTAAGAAAGATAGAATCAAGAGGGAAACAATTGTGCCATACACTCTTGAATAAAATTTTCTAACAGAAAGGAAGAATAGGTCTATATTAAAAGTTTCATGTTCTATGCTCCATGATCAAAAGGTGCAAAAGTTATTTTGGGTCGAAGTGACATCTATTGTTGTATATGTTCAAAATAGGGTGCCTTATCAAGCATTAGAAAACAAGACTCCCGAAGAAATATTCACACATATTAAGCCTAATATCATCCATCTTCGTGTATTTGGATGCCCCATATATTTTCATGTATCGAAACACAAAAGGAACAAATTGCAAGCTACTAGTAGAAAATGTATGTTTGTGGGTTATTGTGAAGATTATAAAGCATATAGAATTTATATTCTTGGTCAAAGCAAGGTTGCGATTAGTAGCAATGTAACATTTGATGAAGATGTAGCTCTTGGAAAAGAAATAGATCTTCCTCCACCTCCTTCTCCCAAGGAAGAGAATGATGGCAAGGATATTCTAGATGGTTTTTCCATGCCTGAGTCCTATATGATTGATGATACCATAAAGCCTATGGATCCATTAGATCTTCCTCCAAGTGATCCTCCCTCTAAGAAGAGACCACTTTGGCTCTGAGATACTTTATGGGATACTGAGATAAATTTTTCGATTCACAGATCATTTAGAGAAAGGAAACAACCACGCAAGTATCAGGGATATGTTGTTGCTATGTGTATTGTTTCAAGTTGAACCATCCTCATTCAAAGAATATGTAAAAGAACAAGTTTGGAAGGATGTTGTGGCTGAAGAATGTGAATCAATTATCAAAAATGATGTATGGAATGTTGTACCTAGGTCGAAAGGGAAATATGTTGTGACTTCAAAATGGCTTTTCAAAATCAAACATGAAATTGATGGAAGAGTTGTGAAATATAAAGCAAGTTTCGTAGCTTGAGGATTCTCTTAAGAAGAGGGAGAAGATAATGATGATATATTTCTCCTGTGGCTTGAATATACAATCATCCATTCTATAGTTTCCCTTGCTACAAGTGATGGATGGACTCTTCATCAGATGGATGAAAAAACTTCATTTCTTCATGGCATGTTACAGGAAGAATTATATGTTGAACAACCATATGGATTTGAAGTGGAATATCAAAGAACTCATCTTTGCAGGTTGAAGAAGGCATTGTATAGTTTGAAGCAAGATTCCTGAGCTTGGTATGCAAGTATTGATAGTTACATACTGAAGTTGGAATTCACAAGAAGAAATGTTGATTCCAAACTTTACTTCAATATAGTTCAAGGTATGCCATTGATTTTAGTTTTATATGTTGGTGATATATTGTTGATAGGTAGTGAGCCTCTGATCCAAATGTGAGAGGAAGATAGCATATGAATTTTAGATGAAAGACCTTGTTCTCATGCACTAATTTTTGGGTCTTAAGTTGTGGCAAAAACTTGGTGTGATTTTCCTTTCACAAGGAAAATACGTTGTAAAGTTACTGGAAATATTTGGAATGATTGAATGTAAATCCATGGTTACACCAATGGAAATCAACTTCAAGAACATATGTGGAGATGCTTCAGGACTAGACTTATAAAATCCATCCCAGTATAGACAACTGATTGGGGCTCTAACGTTTCTGGTAAACACCCATCCAGACGTATGCTATGCAGTAAACACACTGAGTCAATTCATGACCGAGCCCCACCACTCACATTAGATAGCTTCCAAACACATATTGAGATACTTTCATGGGTCGATCACACTTGGTTTGAGATATTATGCAAGAAATATTAAACTTCATGGACATACTAATGTTGATTGGGTCGGAAATGTTCTTGACAGGAAAAGTACTTCTAGATGTTGTTTTAGTCTTAGATTTGACATGATATCCTACATGAGTAGGGAAAAAACATTTGTAGCATCAAGCACCAATGAAGCAGAATACATTGTCGCTAGCATGGCTATTTGCAAAGAAGTTTGTTTGAGAAAGATCTTTTGAGAGATTTTTGAGTATTTCCTAGATACTACAGTGATATACTGTGACAACAAGAATGAAATCCATTTGGTAGAGAATCTTGCGTTCCATGACAAATCAAATCATATTGAAATTTGATATCACTTCATTCAAGACATGGTACAGAGAGGAGCCATTAAGATCCATAATATATCAATAGATGAAATGATTGCAGATATTCTTATAAAGGCATTTCCAAAGAGAAAGTTCTTGGTCTTCAGAGAGCAGTTTGGACAAATGGATGCATCCCTTCTAGATGAGGGGAAACGTTGATCGAGAACATTGAGCCAACTCTTCCTACCCTATTTGAGCTCCTAGAGTGAGGAATCAAGATGGAGGGCTCCTGGGGTTGAGGGAACTATGGAAAATAAGGTGTTATCCCTATCTATTACCCATATAGTTGGAGTTGTTTCTCACCCTATATTGTTCTTTGTAGAGTATACCCCAGTTGGCATCACACCCATAAGCCGAACTTGTTGGGTTTACTGCTCCTTGTTTGTCCAACGAGTGAGAGTGTACTTGGGGGTGTACAACCCAAGGCGATTATGATGTAGGTGTTCTACCACATGACTATTCATGGTCATCGATGGGAAGATCAGTAGGAAATAGGATGGCTTGAGATAACCCAATATGATTCTGGGTTGAGGGTAAGATCCCCGCTGAAATTCGAGGGTTGAGGGTTCACTCCCCTGTATCATGAGGTATCGTATTGCTAGATAAGGGAAAAATATTTGCTCCTCGATTCTTCTTATAGATCCGAGAAAGTTTCAGCAGAATCTAGATTTGAGCAGAGGCAGTCTTGACTGGTTGATCAACTGACATATATTGACAGGTGGAATTCTTCCTTTTTGAGGAGTGTTAATTTTTGCTACTAGGGTAAAATTCCACATTGGAAAACCCATATGACCAAGTTGATGCTTGCATTAAATTCCTGTTTTTGAGAGGAACAAAATCAACCTAAATATCACCTAATTTCATTAAACAAAAGTTAAGTTTTGAATTATTTTATTCATACATACATTATGGAATGGGTCAGCCCTAACCACATGGGTATCTTCTTGGGTCAATCTTAAGTACAAGTTAAAGGTCAGGAAAGCCTATAATAGGAAGCGACCTCAAGTTCATTTCATCACATCATTATCTTTTTATTCTTCTATTTTGTCTTGGCTTGCATAGGTACGTCGAAAGGAGTTTGCATAGGGTCTGAAATTACAGGTGAAAGGTTCTCTCTGAGTTTGGGTTTTCTAGATCTTGATTATTGGCACAGATCAAGACATTCTTGTCCCTAGTCATAGGCACATAATAGGAAAGGGAGAAATTCTAACTCTTTTTTTTCTCAAAGAGATTTTAGTGAGAGTGATTCTGGGTTCAGAGGTAGATCGGAAGGTTCCAATCCTTGGTTGCTCATACAGAGTAGTCGTGGGAGTGACCAGGACATCTCAGTTACTCACACAACTATAGTAAGGGAGTAAATATGTGTTTCAACTATATTATGCCACAATTGCATGCATGAAAGCATCCTGAGAACGACTCTATAGTCATAGTCACTCGCATACAGTATCTGAGAGAGTGACCCAGGAGTTTCAATCGCTTGAAATCAGTGTTGATGAGGGTAACCGAATTCCGATCTAGGGTTGGCATCTCGGCTTGAGTTAACATTAGTGATCTAGTAGATCTAGATTTCTATCTACTGTTACACAGATATGTAGATATAATTTGTTATTATCCACTACAATTACATGTCGTGGGCTCATTGTGCTCTCCATTGAAATATTTTTATGATGATCTACTAAAGAAGAAGATTCGAAAAGGTTTCCCCCTAGTGGGGTTTTTGCCTGGTCTTGGACCAATCTGTTGTCTCTTATGGTTGTGTTGTTGTCTTCTTTTTCACTACATTTATTGTTCTTTCTTCAGTTACATTTATGATTGATCATACTAATAATAATTGGATGGATTGTTAATGAAAATATATATTGGCCTAAAGTAAGTGATACAACATAGAACAATTAGAAAATTTAACAATGGCATAGGAAATACAGGATCATATATACTTCCCAACATCTTGTCGAAGGTTTTTCCAGTAAAAATTCTTTTGTAGCACTGCCACTGTCTTTTCTACTTTGAAATGTCTAGCGAGCTGACTATAGTGCACCTCCCAAATCATGTTGGCATTCTCACTTGAAGGAACACAAAGGTGTCCCAGGTGGCATAACAGTGTGCCCTGGAGGTGAAAAAATGGAACTTTCTTGTTGTCCATGAGCATCTGGTATGTGTTGTCGAGTTATGGATCGCTCTTGTAAAGATGCGGATAACCCAAAGTCTCGTGTCCACAAAAGTCGAGCACAGTGGTGAGCACTATAACTAGTGTTCGGTTGAGACAGTCTACAAAATTATTGGTGTTTGCATTCTTGTACTTGATGTTCAAATGGAACTGTTGCAAATATGTGGACCATTTATGATGGTGATCGTTCTGCAACATTCCTTGTCTGTATGAACTGCAACGGTCAGTGGTCTATGTGGATGATTGTTTCCTTCACAAAAATGTAATTCTTCCATTGTCAGCAGGCTTGCATAATGGAATACATATCTTTGTCATAGTTGGGATACTTTCAGACTGTGTTTGAAAGTGTCTCATTGTGATATGCCACCAGATGCCCCTGGTGAGTAAGAATTGCCCCGATAGCATAGTCGAAGGCACATGTCTCAATCTAAAAGGGTTGTTGAAGGCATGGTAATGTGACCATTGGTGTAGAGTCGAGGTGATGCTTCAACTCGACAAATGTCTTCTGTTGGGATTCAAACCAGAAGAGCTTTTCTTTCACTCTGCCCTTGGTGACTTGACTCAAAGGCCAAGTGATATGCGAGAAACCCAACACGAACCTGTGATAGAAATTAGAAATATCCAGAAAGTTGTGTGGCTTTGTTAGAGTGCTTGGGGCTGACCAATCTCAAATATCTTGTATCTTGGCTGGGTCCACATGCACACCACATTCATCAATGATGTACCCTAAATATTGAACCTGGGTCATACCAAAAATGCATTTCTCCAAATTGGCACACAACTTGTGTTGTTGTAGTCTTTGGAGGACTTGCTGAATATAGTGTAGGTGTTCTTCCTAAATCTGACTAAAGATCAAGATGTCATCCAAATGCACTACCAGGAATGAGTTGGTGAAGGGTCGCAATATGTTGTTCATTAGCCTTATGAAGGTTGCAGGATCATTCATCAAATAAGGAATTACCAGCCATTCGAAAAGGCCCTCCTTGGATTTGAAGGAAGTCCTCCACACATCAGAGGGTTTGATTGGCACCTGGTGATAACCTGACTTCAAATCAATCTTGCTGAATTATTTGGCCCCCTTGAGCTAGTCCAAAAAGTCATCAATCCATGGGATTGACCCTACCTATTCTGGACAGTGATCTTATTCAGCGCTTGATAGTCAATACAGAGTCTCCATCTGCTGGCTTTCTTCTATACCAACATGATCATGTTCTCAGAAGGTGATGAACTTGGCCTTATGTGCCCTTTCTGCAACAGCTCATGAATCTTCCTTTTAATTTCAACATTCTCTGTAACAAAGCAATAGTGGATTATTATCTTGGGTAACGACGCGTGTGAGGTCAGATCAATGGAGTGCTTGACCTGATAGTGTAGGGATACCCCTATGGGTGAGGTGAAGATGTCCCTATACTCCTCCATGACCTTGTTCATATGTTGCTGCAGCGCGAAGGAGCCCTGTCTGGAGGCAGTGGATGTGGCTACAATCTTCTTCTTGCCCTAAGGGTGAAACATAAGGAAGAAAAAATTCTTGGTCTGGGACATGATCTTACTGAATTGCTTCGTAGAGATCAAAGAGATAACGATAGGCGGTGCTATCAATTTTTTTTTTTTTCTTAAATTATGTTTATCCGATTTTATTTTTGTTTAATTTTTTATCTTTTATAAGTTAATTGCTTTTTTTTTTTTATATCTTTGGTTTTTTTGTCCTTTTTTAGATATTTTTATATTGTATTTTTTTTCATGTTTTAATATATATTTTTACTTACTTATTGTTATTTTTAAAAACTTGTTTTAGTTTTTATTTTTTCAATGT
>APFE031688761.1:142846-165985 GCA_000404065.3 Pinus taeda | reverse complement strand
TTTGTCTAATAAAGAAACACGTCTTGTCCCCGATATGCTTCTTTCTTTATGTTAATGATGTTCATGTTTGAATTTCATGTATGAATGGATGTCTAAAAGTTTATAACTAACTCCTTTCTTGTATAACGTAAAGATGATTTTTACATAAATCTTTCTCCATATACTGCTGCATTCTTTGGAATTGTTGTTTTTGCAGGGCATAGGAGCGGAAGGGACGTGAAGAAGGGTTTGGACCCTTGAGGAACTACCCAAACGTAGGACCTGAGGTACATCCTTCTCACCTTAGAAATAGCTTTTTCTAGCATAATGGCTATGTGTGTGCATGTTTCTTGATTTAGACAACTTTCAATCTGCTAGGGTTCCACCCAAGAGCCTTAGGGGATAAAATCCCGCAACAACACCTTACAGGATGAACACTCTAGAGCTAGTGGAATTGAAGTTGTAGTTGAAGGAAATGCTTGACAAAGGATACATTAGGCCAAGTGTGTTGCATTGGGGTGCACTAGTATTGTTTGTGAAGAAGAAGGAGGGTAATTTCAGGTTGTGTATTTATTACAAGAAGTAGAACAAGGTAACCATCAAGAATAGGTATTTATTGTCAATGATCAATGACTTATTTGATCACTTGAAGGGAGTAGAAATGTTCTCGAAGATTGCTCTAAGATAAGGATATCATCAGGTACACATAAAATAAGAGGATATCTACAAGACTGCTTTCTGGACTAGGTATGGGCATTATGAGTTTGTTGTAGTTCCTTTTGGTCTAACTAATGTTCCATCTACTTTCATGTGTTTGATGAATAATGTGTTGCATCCTTATCTGGACAAGTTTGTGATTGTATTCATTGATGACATATTGATATGCTTTAAGAATGAGGATGAGCATGCCAAACCCTTAACATCAGTATTGAGATTGGTAAGATAACATTAATTGTATGCCAAGCTTAGTAAATGCAACTTCTTTCAAACATAGGTACATTAATTGGGACATGTTGTCTCCAAGGAAGGCATAGTAGTGGATCCATAAAATATCAGAGCTATCATGGAATGGACAACTCCTAGAAATGTTGATGATTTCAGACCATTCATGGGATTAACAGGTTATTATAGGAATTTTATCAAGAAATTATTACAAGTTTCCTATCCTATTACATCATTTCAGAGGAAAGGAAATAAATTTGAATGGATAGAGGAATGTGAAACAAGTTTTCAGTAGTTGAAGTAGTTGCTTACAAATGCTCCAGTACTAAAGATTGCAGATCCAGATAAAGAGTTTGTGGTGTGTATAGATGCTTGCAAGAGGGGACTTGGTGGAGCCATGATGTAGGAGGGACAAGTGGTATTTTATGAGTCAAGGAAAATAAATGCAAACAAGCAGAATTATGTGATGCATGATCTTGAGTTGGCATCGATCATTCATGTGTTGAAGATGTGGAGGCACTATCTTCTTGGAAGGAGGTTTATGTTGATGAGTGATCATAGTGGGCTGAGATACTTGTTTTACCAACCTAATCTAAATGCCAGGCAAGCTAGATGGTTGGCCACGCCCAGTGAGTTTGACTTTGAGATCATGTACATTAAGGGAAAGGAGAACAGGGTTGCAGATGCTCTTAGCAGAAGAGTGCAGGTGAATCACATGGAAATTATGAGTTCATATGGGACAGATTTACATGATCATATCTTACAGGCAAGACAACAAGATGACAAATATAGAGAGCTTAGGCACAAGTTACAATAATAGGGTACAAGTGATCAAGATGTGGATTATAATCTCTCGACAAATGGTTTGGTGAGATTTAGGGACAAGATCTATGTGCCAGACAGTAGTGAGATCAAGAAGCTTATCTTGAGGGAATTTCATACTAATCCATATTTAGGTCATCCGGGATATTCAAAGATTCTAATAGTTGTGAAGAAGTTCTACTACTGGCCAAATTTGAAGAAAGAGGTTGTTGAATTCGTCACAACGTGTTTGGATTTTCAACAAGTAAAAGAAGAGTGCAAGCATACAGGTGGTTTATTACAATCGATTCTGATTCCAAAGTGGAAATGGGAGGTAATTTCAATGGATTTCATTATAGGTTTTCCAAGGACATCTAGACAACATGATTCCATCATGGTTGTGGTTGGAAGGTTGACCAAGGTAGCTCATTTCAGTCCAATGAAGTCTACTTATTCAACTAGTGAGGTAGCATAGGTCTTCATCAGGAAGATAATGAGATTGCATGGTATTCCTAAGAAAATTGTGTCAAACAGAGATGCCAAGTTCACCTCCAGGTTATGGAAGGAGTTATTTGTAGGGTTGGGTATAGATTTGGCCTTCACTACAACTTACCATCCATAGACAGATGGACAGACAGAGAGGGTCAATATGATTTTGGAGGACATGGTGAGGATGTATGTTATGCACCAACACAGGAAGTGGGAAGAGTATCTACCACTGGTTGTGTCTGCTTATAATTATGGGTATCAAGAGTCACTAAGGATGAGTCTATTTTAGGCACTTTATGGGTAGAATTTTAATATTCTCATTAGCTGGAGTGAACCAGTGAATAGGGTATTGATAGGACCGGGCATGTTGGTAGAAATGGAACAGGAAATGCAGGTTATCAAAAAGAATATAAAAGAAACACAAGAGAGACATAAGAATTATGCAGATCAACATAGGGTGTTTAAGGAGTTTTCGGTTGGGAAGCATGTGTACTTTCACATCAAGCCTAAGAGGAGATCCTTGAGGATTGGATCATGTGCCAAGTTGGCACCTCGATATTGCAGGCCTTTGGAGATCCTTGAGAGGATTGTACAAGTGGACTACAAACTTGCATTGTCTCCAACAGTGAAAGTACATGATGTTTTCCATGTTTCATTGATTAAAATATATGTCAAGGATGTTGATCATGTGATTGATTGGTCTGTATTGCAGGTGGATCCAGAAGGAGAATTCCAGGTGAAACTTTAGTGCATTTTGTAGCAGAAACAACTCATGCTCCGGAACCGAGTAATCAAGCAAATTAAAGTGCAGTGGAAGCACTTTTGGCTGATGAGGCTACATGGGAGATGGTTAATCAGATGTAGGCTATTTATCCTTCATTGTTTGTTGGTTGAGGCAAAGGATTTTTGGTATATGTATATATTTATGTATAGTTGTTATTGTAAATACCACAATGAGATGAATTATAAAGCTCCAATAAGTTGTATGGTTGTTATTGTAAATACCGCAATGAGCTGAATTTTAAAGCTCCAATAAGTTGTATGGTTGTCATGTTGTCATGCTTGTCATGTTAGTTTTTCTTGTCAACATGTGTTCTTATAAATACTGCATCAAACTATGTTATAAAGCGCCATGGGAAGTATGTTTTGACTTTCAACGGTTTTGCTGGTTGTAGGTGTCATAGAACATTGAGGATGGTGTTCCCCTAAGGAGGAGGGGTCTATAACAATCCTGGGCTAAAAGATCATGTAATAAAGTTGATAAAGGAAAAAATAAGACCAAGGTTATGGGACATGTATTCCAAGCTGAATGTTGGGAAAAACATCGTAGTGGGTGTTCATTTTTAGTTTATTATCGCTAAGATAAATTGGCAAAGAGAAAGAGACATTAATTGACATTTTATTTAATAAAATAAATGAAAATAACAGAGAAGGGAGATGAAAGGTCACAAATTTGCATGTGAGGAAAATTGAAGGGAAAAAAGGCTTATGAGAATCAATTCACAGCTTTTGGCAGTTCAGTTTTGGATCTCTCTCACTATATTCTCACTATTGCACACTTAGAAAATTCTTAGAGCACTCTAGCATTAGAGAAATGAAAGCAAAGGAAGGAAAAGAAGGAAAAAGAAAGCAAGGGACAAGCAAGGAAAAGTTGAATCAAGAAGCTTCAACAAGAATACTTACAAGTAACAAGTTGCATGTGTGATTCCTAGTTGGTTTGTGAATACGTGTGACATTCATGTGTGTATTTGGTTCTCTTGTTGTCATTGGAATGGGTTTTGCCAAGTGTGACAATGGTTCAACCTTGCCTTGGAATTTCCAAATATTCATGGTGTGATGGGTTTATTTTATTTAATTGAGCTTTGGATGTCCGGATGAATTTAGAACTGGGTGAGGTGGTCTCAAGAAAATTCACATAGGGCCTAGTGATCCCTTGACTGGTTTTGGCAGGATTGTGGTAAAGCCTAAGGGTGGAGACATGGAAATTCCTCAAGGTCTTGGTGAAGAAATTTTGAGGCATCCAAGATTTTTTTGGGCCTAGTAATCCCTTGAATGGTTTTGGTGGGATTGTGTAACTCCTGAGGGTGGCAATGGTTTGATATATGGGAAGTCCTAGTTGTTTATGTGCTTGTTTTGGGCCTAGTAATCTCATGGCCGATTTTGGTGGGATTGTGATAAAGCTTGAGGGTGCAGATGGTTTAATCTCTAAGAAGCCCTCGTTTTTTTTCTTGAGTCCCACATTCATGCTTGTAATATGGAACGGGAGTGATTGGTTGAAATAAATATTTGGTTCAACTCAATCTATGGTCGGGTGGTACGTGGAAGTCATTGACTTGGTTGGCTTTTGTATATGTTAATAAAAACTATTTTCCTCTTATATTTCATAAGTAATTGTACTTGTTAATATGTGGCTTTGATGATTGTTCTATCATGGTTATTATTTTTCTTATATGTTTGTTATAAGCATGGTTTCATAGTAGGTTCTAACTATGGCTCTTGACATGTTTTGATTAGATGATGAATTCTTAATGAATGTGTTGTAGCATTTTCTATCTCTCGTCACAAAATTGCTTCAGAAGATATAGAAGACTCCTAGAGACAACCTCTGGGTCAATAGGAGATCAGTGCCTAGGGCATCTGAGAGGAGTGCTTTTGAATATTATCTAAGGGCTTTTTGTTGCACTCCATATGTCACGTAATTTGAAAAGGGATAATTCAGGGCTTGGTTCAATAGCCATTTGGCAAGGTAAACTCAAGCAAACAAACATTGGTATGTATGGCTAATATTAAAGGGAAATGTCCTGGTTCTGGTGGTCAACACACAACAATATGAAACTTAACATTGTTGTTGTAGTATAGGTGGACAGAAGGAAGGAAAGGAGGGAAATTGCTACAGCAGGTTGGGCATAGCAGAGAATCCTAAGTAACAATCTCTAGCAAAAATATGGAAGAGTGAGGAGGTGAAAATGCAGAAAAAATGGAGTGTGAATTAAGGTCTCAAGCTCTATGCCTCATGAAGACATTTGTCACCAATTATCATAAATAAATCCGTCTTTACATACAGGTATTGGGGCTATCAAATAACACAAGTAAATCTATTTTTACACAGGTACTTTTACTACTTAGCAGCAAACATACAACCATGAATGAGAGTGAAACCAAAAACTTCATTACACGATTTCAGAGGAGGAAAGACATACATGAAGTGATATACAAATGAGAAAACATACTATGCATTGCTATAATTGGAATCAACAAAACTGCTTCATTAGTCTTTGAAGATGGAGTCCAAATCACTAGTCCATTACCTTTAACAATTGTATCAACCCAAGAACCTCGTGAAAAGGAAAATTGAACCAAAGTGGAACCACTCTCTTTGCAAACAGAGCTCAGAACTTGCAAAAGCAGAATTCAAGCCTCTAGAATGCAGAATTTGGAACCTCTTTTAAGTATTTCTACCCTTTATTTATAAGGAGAGGGGGAGCTTTGAACAAAAAATACAAAATATCTTAGCCGAGCCCCAATTGTCTAATAGACTAGTTGTATCAGTGTACGATGGTTCTGTTGTCCAAAATTATTACAATTGGATTTGATTTTGTTCTTGAAAATGCAAAAATTACATAAAAATAGACAAAAATAAAATTGAATGATGTTTGAGGAAAATATCCCCTTGCCATTTTTGTGATGGCCTCCGATCAGGCCACGCCATTTCCATGTTGTTCCTCTTTAGTTTCTCCGCTGGTTCACCTATCACTTTCACCTTAACTACTTGAATTCCCCACTCTATGGAACTAGGTGCGATCAACTGTCAGTTGCTTGCCACAATACAAAATCAGAGATCAACCTGACAGTCCTTCATTGTTTGACTACATGGAGCTCCATGTTGAGAAATTAATTCTTAGGTGACCTGCACACTACTTCATGAGTCCCATACCTCCTTTTAACTCGCTAAAGACGTGCACACAAAGGAGTCGATCGCTTCCTTCAATTACTCAAATTCATTTCTTCTACCCATGTTGTCCTCAGTTTCTTATTACAGAGCCCTCCACAGGATTAGCCCTTTTCAATTACCAACTCCTTTATGCCTTCATTCAATATAACAGGTGCCAACCCATACATTTTTTAAAGCTTTTTACTTCCTTATTAGAGCGATTCCATATCGCAATCTTCTCAGTGGTGCAGTATTCTAATCTTTTGATTGCTGACCTGCGATATAACGAGCCCCTTCTGCTTAGCCCTTCCCATATTTCTCACCATAGGACTGAGGGTCATGACCTACCGCTTAGCCTTGAGGTGCTAAAGCATTGAGACTCTTGCCAGGGGCCATTCTTCCTTTGTTAAGTGCTTAGCACCCGAGGTTCTTTAAGTTCCTCTTGACTATGTGCTTTATCGGAGCCCCTCTCATCGAAGGTTTTGTTGGGTTGTGTTATATTCTTTCCACGACTAACCTACGTAGTGAATCGGGGTTTAGAGGGGGGGCAGAGCCCCCCCTTCGTTGCGTCGATTACGCAGCGGGGGGGTCACAGGGGCGTCGGCAACCCCCCCTGTCTAGGGTTAGAGGGGGGCAGGTAGCCCCTCTCTACGAGGTCTGGGGCAATGCCCCGGGAAATTTTTTTTGGACCCTATATTAGGTTGGGCGAACCTACCTATGGTTTTTGGTCCATGGTTTTAGATGCGATGGTTTTCAGTCCATGGTATTGGATGCTTTGGCATGTATATATATGTATTGTAACATTGAAAGGAATATAATGAAAAATCAAGCTGGTAATCCGGTTTTGGGATCCAGGGGAAAATCTCTGTGTATATGTGTTTTATGTGTTATGCTCTCACATTGTTTATGTTATGTGTTTTAGAATCATATGCAGGTAATTTATGTTTGGAGTTAAAACCTACATTTGGTATCAAAGTTTTTTTGGCTTCAAGGGGATGCCTTTGTTGCTGACGGGTTTCACTCGGGCCTGTGGTAGACCTTGTTCAGTGGGAGATTTGTGAGATCAATTCTGGTGGTGAAAGAAGATGGCGAGCAGTGGAAAGATAGAGACTGAGAAATTTAATGGTAAAAGTTTTGAGTTGTGGAAACTCAAGATGGAGGATCTATTGGTGGATAAAGATCAGTGGATCACGGTAGATCCAGGTACTAAACCAACGGGAGTGTTCGATGAAGAATGGAAGAAGTTGGATCGGAAGGTAAAGAGCACAATATGCTTGTGTGTCTCAGATTCAGTATTGTTGAATGTATCAGGGGAAGCTACAACAAACGCTTTGTGGGACAAGTTAGGGACTTTGTATCTATCTAAGTCTCTGGTGAATAAATTGTTCCTACGGAAAAAGCTGTATAACCTGAGGATGAAATATGGAGACTCGGTGACAGAGAATCTGAATGCATTTAATACTGTGGTAAGTTAGTTAGCATCTGTTGATATTAAAATTTCAAATGAAGATAGGTGCATCAGTTTGTTGTGTTCTCTACCAAATTTGTGGAATAATTTGGTTATTGCAATAGGTAGCAATGCAAATGCCTTGCATTTTGATGAAATAGTCTCATCCTTGTTAATGGAGGAGATGAGACAGAAAAATATGGAGAGCCAAAATGGTAATTCCTTGTCTGTATGAGGACGGTCCCAGAACAGAAACAAAAATAAGTCATCGAGTGGGAGATATAAATCTAGAGGGAGATCTAAATCTCTAGGAAAACCTACAAAGGTGGTGTCCTGGAAAGGCGGAAAGGAGGGGAACTTCAGAAGGGAGTGTAAATCTAAAGCTCCTGATAAAGGAAAAGGATCTGATGATGCTCCTTCTGTAGAGGCGAAAACCACCTCAGATGAAGGTGCGGATGTGTACTTGGCTTCTTCAAGTACACATGTAGATCATGAGGCATGGTTGAATAACTCAGGCGCATCCTTTCACTTCACTCCCCATAGAGAGTGGTTCTACGAGTATGAGAAATACGATGGTGGTGATGTCTTCTTAGGAGATGATAGGAAGGCTAGAATCATTGGTCGTGGAAAAGTAAAGTTGACGCTGCAAGGTGGAAGGGTTAGAACCCTTCTGGGTGTTCTGCATATTCCTGCGTTGGCCAGAAATCTGATTTCTGTAAGCAAGTTGGATGATGCAGGTGTAAAGACAGTGTTCGAGAAGGATACCTGCAAGATGGTTCGAGGAGCACTGGTATTGATGCGGGGAGTTCGGATTGGAACTCTGTACAAGCTGCAAGGAAGCACTGTTGTTGACGGGTGCAACAGTTCTGTGGTTCCTGAAAGTGGAGCAGAAAATCTAGTGGTCTTTGGAGAGAAGACCATGTTGTGGCATCAAAGGCTTGGACATATTGGAGAGAAGGGCCTTTGAATACTTCATGGTAAGGTATGGTAGAAGGTATGAGTAATAGCTCTCTGGATTTTGATTTTTGTGAAAATTGTGTATATGGGAAGCAGAATCGGGTGAGTTTCCCCTCTGGTGGTAAGAGGACGAAACAAATATTAGAGCTTGTGCACAGTGATGTGTTTGGACCTGTGAAGGTTCCATCACTGGTAAGTTTGTGTACTATGTATCATTTATAGATGACTTCTCAAGGAATACATGGATATATTTCCTTAAGAAGAAATTTGAAGTCTTTGACAGGTTTAAAGAATTTAAGGCTCTGGTGGAAAACCAGACAAAGAAGAAGATAAAGGTGCTGAAAATAGATAATGGTGGAGAGTTTTGTAGTAAGGAATTTGAAGAATTTTGTAAGAAGTGTGGTATAGCATGACAGAAGACTAATCGATATACACCTTAGCAAAATGGAGTTGCAGAAAGAATGAACAAGACGTTGATGGAAAGGGCAAGAAGCATGCTCAGTGGTGCCGGGTTAGGACAGGAATTATGAGCAAAGGCGGTGGAGACAGCATGTTACTTGGTCAACAGATCACCTTCATCGACTTTGGAGGATAAGACTCCACAAGAGGTATGGATTGGTAAGAAACCCTCTCTTTCACATCTGAGGGTATTTGGATGTGATGCATATGTACATGTTCCAAAGGAGAAACGAACCAAGTTGGATAGTAAATCTGAAAAGTGCATCTTTATTGGGTATAAGGATGGTTTAAAGGGTTATAAGCTTTAGAACCCAGTAACAAGGAAGATTGTGTACAGCCGAGATGTGGTGTTCAAAGAGGTGAAAGATATTATTAAATATGAAGTCCAACCAAAGGAACCTTAGAAGATAGAGTTTGAGCTAAAGGAGGAAGAATCAGACTCTACAACAGAGGAGGAATCAGAAGTTGAAGAGCCACAAACTTCGGGTGTAAGAAGTTCAGTTCGTGAAAGAAGGCAGCCAGAAAGGTATAGTCCATTTGCTTTCTGTTCAAATTTTTCTTTATCTATTACTGATGATGATCCCATAACTGTGAAGGAAGTTGTAGATTCAGAGGATGGAAAACTCTGGAAAGAGCCCATGGTTGATGAAATGGCATCTTTGCACAAAAACGAGGCTTGGGATCTAGTGGAGCTGTCAGCTGGAAGGAAACCCATTGGCAGCAAATGTGTGTTCAAGAAGAAGACAAATGCAGAAGGAAAGGTGGAGAAATACAAAGCTCGGTTAGTAGCAAAAGGTTATTCCCAGGTGCTGGGAATTGGTTTTGGTGATATTTTTTCTCTTGTTGCCAAGGTAACTTCTATTAGGTTACTTTTATCTGTTACTGCTGCTTTTGCTTTTGAGGTAGAACAGATGGATGTGAAGACAACATTTCTTCACGAGGATCTCGAAGAGGAGATCTACATGAAGCAACCTGAAGGATTTGTGGTGAAGGGTAAGAAAGAATTGGTATGCAAGTTACAGAAGTCTCTGTATGGGTTAAAACAGTCACCAAGGATGTGGTATCAAAATTTGATACATTTATACAGGGACTTGGCTTCACCAGAAGCAAAGTAGATCACTGTGTGTATTTTAAATTAATTGGTGACCATGTTATTTATCTGGTCTTGTATGTGGATGATATGTTGTTGGTTGGAAATGACAAAGAAATTATCCAGGATTTGAAGACCCAATTGTCCTCCAAATCGACATGAAAGATCTCGGTGCTGCAAACTATATTTTGGGCATGGAAATTAAAAGAGATCAAGCAAAGAGGAAGCTCTGGTTAAACCAGAGGAAGTATGTCGAGACAATATTGCAGAGGTTTAATATGCAGGATAGTAAACTGGTGAAGGTTCCTCTTCCTGTAGGTGTAAAGTTATCTGTTGAACAGTGTCCCAAGACACAAGAAGAGGAAGAGGATATGTCTCGTGTTCCATATGCAAGTGCAGTCGGTAGCTTGATGTATGCAATGGTTTATACTAGACCAAACATTGCACATGCAGTGGGAGTATTGAGTAGGTTTATGTCAAAACCAGGGAAGGAGCATTGGACATCAGTGAAGTGGGTTTTCAGGTATTTGTGTGGCACTAAAGATTATGGTTTGTGCTACCAAGGAAGACCAGGATTGGACAGAGTTTTAGATATCCGTGGCTTTGTTAATGCAGACTGGGCTGGAGATTTGGATCAGAGAAGATCTACAAGTGGGTGTGTGTTTAACCTATTTGGAGGTGCAGTCAGTTGGATGAGTAAGAAACAATCTGGAGTGGCACTATCAACTACAGAGGAAGAATACATGGCAGCCACTCATGCAAGCAAGGAAACAGTTTGGTTGCAGAGATTATGTTCAAGTATGGGGTTAGTATAGAGAGCTATAAGAATAGACTGTGACAACCAAAGTGTAATTTTCTTGGCAAAGGACCTTGCTTATCATTCAAAGACAAAGCACATTGATGTTCAGTATCACTTTGTGAGGGATATGATAGAAGACAAAAAGGTGTTGCTGGTAAAGGTGGACACTTTGAAGAATACTATATATTCATTGGAAAAATCTATGAGCTCTGAGAAGTTCTCTTGGTGTAGAGAAACAATGGGCATTTTAGGACTGGAAAAATGACTAAGCTCTCTTGTGGCCCCCTGTGGAAAGAAAAAAACGAGTGGGAGAATGTTGGGTTGTGTTATATTCTTCCCATGACTAACCTACGTAGTGAACCGGGGGGCTTAGAGGGGTGGTGGAGCCCCCCCTTCGTTGTGTTGATTGCGTAGCGGGGGGGTCACAGGGGGTTTGGGGGGGTAGGTAGCCCCCCTCTACGGGGTCTGGGGTAGTGCCCTGGGAAATTTTTTTTTGGACCCTATATTAGGTTGGGCGAACCTACCTATGGTTTTCAGTCCATGGTTTTGGACGTAATGGTTTTCAGTCCATGGTATTGGATGCTTCAGCATGTATAAATATGTATTGTAACATTGAAAGGAATATAATGAAAAATCAAGCTGGTAGCCTCAGTTTTGGAATCCAGGGGGAAATATTTGTGTATATGTGTTTCATGTGTTATGCTCTCACATTGTTTATTTTCTATGTTTTAGAATCGTGCAGGTAATTTCTGTACGGGGTTAAAATCTACAAGTTTCTAATTGGGGAAATAACTTTGGAGTTGTGATATAGATTTGTCCCCTTAGGCCCCCTCAAAACGTGAAAATTGACTACCAAGTGTCATTTTGTACCGCCATGTCATGTTGACATTAGATGCCACCGTAGCTTATCAAAACCAATCATATGCCGCCACATGTCATTATCGGAGCCAATCTTATGCTACCACACATCATGTTAGAGGAGAGAGAAAAGAGCCCACCCATCTTTGGTTTTGCGATGAAATTTTTTGTTAATCCTTTATTGGCATTCCCAACAGTTTTTAACACTATCGATGCTTCACCCATATCATAACTTTTTAAATTTTGTCACCTAAAGAAGTTTCGATTCTCTGATTTTCGATATGCTTGATTTGTCGATGCTACGATATGTGATGCATTGATATGCCTGATGCTCTGATATTGCGATCGTCGATATGCTTGATGCTCTGATGTTGTGATCACCGATATGATTGATGCTCTGATGTGCGATCTCTGATTTTCGATGTTGCTGGACCTTCGATATGCGATCTCTAATATATCAGACCTCTAATACCCTTCCTAAGGCTTCAATCCTTGAACTTCAACAGACCATATATTTTGATCCAGGAGCCCATTTTTGGACTTCCACATATCATTGGAAATCTTGTTCAAATCACCTTCCAATGAAGAGGGTTCGATGTAGGCTTTGAGTCCTTCTATGGATTGGAATATGACTGCAAAATTCTCTGCTCGTTTACTCTTTGGACAACTGAAAAAAATATTTCACAGTAAGTGACAATAAAATGCATGAGCTAACAAATTCTATTGTAGCTACTATGAAAGGGCATTAAACCTTCTTAATGATTCTCAGATAAGTATTAGACCCCTATGTTCATATATGCATTCATGACCTATAGATTACATGTTCTAAATATGTTTGATGAAACATTTGTCATGTTCTAGGTAGTCTAAGTCAAGTCTACCTTCAAATTTGTATGCCTAGCATTGTTGTTATGTCATCATTGATACTAAGAAGTTACAGGAAGTTCTAGGAAGTGGTCTGGAGGCTGACCTAGAATCTAGACTCAAATCTCGGGACCACATGCTTCTAACTAGAAAAATTGGGTTGCAACCGCAAGTATGTAAGCTTGTGCATGCGGTTGGAGGCTCCCAACTGCATGTAGGCCTTGTTGTGGGTGCGGTTGAGGGCCCGGGGTAGAGAAGGAGGGGTCCAGCTCAGGGTTTGACCCCCTGGGATTGTTTCTCTGCTTCTGAGTGTACTGTAGCTCCTGTAGGATGTTGTGAAATGTTAGTTTATCGTCACTGGTCGACCCCACTTCCTTAATGAGACTTGGGAGGTCAGCCAAGTCATAGTAGCCCTCAGCTCATGTTTACCCCAACAGACCGGTGAAAGTGGATAAATGTTGAAGGGGTAGTTATAGGTTTTGACAACACATGGTTTTGCCAATAGTATTCTTATGTAATGTAGCAGATTAAGAGGCACTCTGACATGTTGTAATGTCATGTCCTATTCTTCTTGTTAACATTTTGACTTGGTCAAATTACATAAAATTAAAATTAAAATTAAAAAAATAAAATAAAAAATTAATAATTAAATAAAATTGAGGTAAAATAGTCAATTTACCCATTTATGGTTTTTGGGCTCTAAGTTTTGACAACCCATGGTTTTACCAATGGTATATATATATATATATATATATATATATATATATAATATATAGATAGATAGATAGATAGATAGATAGATAGATAGATAGATAGATAGATATTCACTCTAGATCTACCAAGTGTCTTGACAGATCAAATCTATTGAGGTGCAAACTTTTTTTAGAGTGAAAAGAATTTGATCCCTCTTGGCACTTGGTAGATTCAGATAGATAGGTCTAGGTTGGTCGTGCCGAGAAGCGCTCTCCAGCGTAATACGAAAGAGATGTTGTAATGTCCTCTCCTATTATATAAACATTTTGAGTGAGTTAAATTACTTAAAAAAATAAAAAATTGAGGTAAAATAGTCAATTTTCCATTGGCGGTTTTTGGGCTCCTAGTTTTGGGGCACCTAGTTTTGCCAATGGTATTCTTATGGAATATAACCTATTTAAAGACATGAAGGCTCCTTTGTAATTTGTCTTTGGGTCATGAATGATCACGAAAGTGTATATATATCAACCAAGATCTATCTTAATTTCAAATCTATCAAGCATAGAGATAAATCAAATCTTTTGAGGTGCACATCTTTTCTGAAGTTTTGCACTCAAAAAAGAGGTCTACATCTTGAGAGATTTGATCCCTTTTAGGGCATATTAGATACAAAGTTAAAATGGATCTAAATTGGTTTAAGATTAAGCTCATAAAATTACAATTATTTTTAAAAAAAATTAACTTTTGTAAATATAAGCAATATCATTTTGAAATTTTTAAATCTTATAAACAAAACACAATTAAAATAATAAATTAATAACTCTAAACTTTCAAAAACAATTAATTATTTTTTAACAATAAATAGAAACTATTTGATATATAATACATTTAATAAGCTCAAAAAATTAACTCTAATAATCTAAAACTAAGCCTGAAATTCTTTGATATTATTATTATTAATAAAAAACAAAAACCTCAAATGTTAAGGATGATGCAACCACACATTTTCCCCCAATACTTACAACACTTACATAATCCTCAATTCCAAACTTATGCGTAAACATTGCTATGCTGCAGTGCATTGACCTGAGACTTATTAGATATCTATCTTGTAAACTTCACTAAAGCAGGTTCAATTTAAAAACTTTACAAATTTCTAATAATATAATAGAATTTAAGCCTAAGCCTCTAAAGATATCTATTGACAAGATATTGCAGAGCTCCATTGCCAGCTTCATGGAGAGACTCACCCTCCATTATCAACCTTCCCCTCCCCATTATCAACCTCCCCCTCCTCCTCCCTCTCCCTCTCCCTCTCCCTCTCAGCAGCTTTGGCGGTGTCATATGATGCATGCAGCCCAAAAAAGATGTAATACAAGACTACTATGGCAGTCCAACCAGCAAACCTGATGAAGGAATCCTTATCTAAGGAACCCAAAAGAAAAATGTTGATGGCAATGGATAGAGCTGGTATCCAAGGCATGAATGGCACCCCCCACAGCTCTGGCTTTCTAGCCATTGGAACAAACAGCCTTAAACCTAATGTACCTAGAAACAGTATAGGCACTGTTATTACATAACCAATCCACCCATCACTGGTAGCCCAGTATACAGCAGTGGCAACTGAGGATCCAATGATTATAGCCAGAAATATGATAAGTTTTCTCTGATTTTCAATGCTTGTTTCGCCCGAAACATAATATCTCCTCACAAGTAGTGCTATGGCTACTAGGCTGAATATAAACAAGGTGCTGATGGATACCAGGTTGGTGAGGACATCTAGGCCTGTGAAAAATGCTATAACTGCTGTGGCAATGACCATTGTGACAGTTGCATTGATTGGAGTTCCTGTTTTTTCATTCACCATTGCAAACCAGGGTGGGAACAGATGTGTCCTTGCAATGTGGGTCAGATACCGGGCTTGGCCTACGACACTCACCATTAGGACAGTGGTCATACCCTCGAGGGCTCCTAAGGCTACTATGTATTTAGCCCAATTCATTCCCACCTTTGAGAAAGCTACACTGTATGCAGCATTAGGATCAATGGTTTTGTAGTTTTGCATCAGGCATAATGTTAGCGCCATGAGACAGTAGACCGTTATGATGACCATCATGGATCCAACTAGTCCAATAGGAATGTCCTTTGCTGGATTTTTAGTCTCTTCTGCCATTGTTGAAACTGCATCGAAGCCAACATATGCGAAAAAGAGAACTGCAGCTGAATTGAAAACGCCCCTCATTCCGTAAGGCATAAAGTCCGAGTAGTTTGATGTATCTGCATGCGTTAGCCCGGCAATGATGATGAACACAATGATCGCAATATGAAATACAGCGGCTATGGAGTTTATTCTTGATGTAATTTTGGTGCTCTTTATGGCAACCATGCCTGTTATGAAGAGGATGGCAACTGCTATGGGGTCCAAATCATTGAAATTATTAGGCAATTTTGTAAGAATGCGAAAAGCATTAGATTGGCGATTACAGAGTGTGGCGAAGTAGGATGTCCATGCCCTTGCAACTGCAGCTCCACTAACGACATATTCTAATAGGATGTTGCCTGCTCCGATGAGTGCCACAAAGTCTCCCAACTCGACTCTGAGATAGGCAAACGAACCACCTGCAAAATCAACATAAGTAAATACTAGAGAGGCAATATTAGATATTCCTGGATCATACTTCTAAACCTCTACAACAATAGTGATAACTACACAGATGGCTGAAACAGAGTATTATAAACAATAAAAGTAAAAATCCCCTTCTTAACAATGCCAAGAAACCAATATACATCATAAGTCAAGAAACCAATATTTATTAAAGTGAATGTTTATATTACATTAATAAAAATATAATTCATAGAATTATATATGTAAAATTGTAATTGGTTTAGGAGTATGCTCTAAAACTACATTTCCTTGTAAGGTTTTGTCGTTTCCTGGGGTAATGAAATAGGTATAGTCCAAGACCCAGAAACATTGGGTAAGAATGAAATCCTGCCCCTTACAAACCAGTCCATTCTATTGAATCAACATAAAATATTGATGCTAAGACAAGAGACTGTGTGAATGGATTAAACCAGATCAAGATATAGAGAGAATGTGTTTACTGAAAAAAAATATAATATCCTGAACATGTTAAATGCTAATCAATCTAATACAACACCTATTGGTATTCTGCGGAGTTGGTTCAAGATACCTTAAGAAGAAACTCCACAGCAAGTATGCTCATCTTGAGAAGTACTAGGGTGGTTGACTTGAGAAAAAACATAAAATAACATTTGTGTCTTTCAGGGTAGGAATGAAATCGTGCCGCTTACAAACCAGCGAGTTAATTCGATTGAATCAACATAAAATATTGATGGTAAGACAAAAGACTCTGTGAATGGATTAAACCAGATCAAGATATAAACAGACGATGTGTTTACTGAAAAATATATATAATATCCTCAACATGTGAAATGTTAATCAATCTAATACAACACCTATAGGTATTTTGCAGAGTTGGTTCAAGATACCTCAAGAGGAAACTCCATAGCAAGTATGCTCATCTTGAGAGGTAAACTCCACAGCAAGTATGCTCATCTTGAGAGGTACTAGGGTGGTTGACTTGAGAAAAAACATAAAATAGCATTTGTGTCTTTCAGGGTAAGAATGAAATCCTGCCACTTAAAAACCAGCCCCCACAGAAAGTATGCTCATCTTGAGAGGTACTAGGGTGGTTGACTTGAGAAAAAACATAAAATAGCATTTGTGTCTTTCAGGGAAGGAATGAAATCCTGCCCCTTACAAACCAGCCCGTTAATTCTATTAAATCAACATAAAATATTGATGCTAAGACAAAAGCCTGTGTGAATGGATTAAACCAGATCAAGATATAAATAGATGATGTGTTTGCTGAAAAATATATAATATCCTGAACATGTGAAATGGTAATCAATCTAATACAACACCTATAGGTATTTTGCAGAGTTGGTTCAAGATACCTCAAGAAAAAACTCCACAGCAAGTATGCTCATCTTGAGAGGTACTAGGGTGGTTGACTTGAGTAAAAATATAAAATAGCATTTGTGTCTCCCATGAAAGAAAACACCAGTAACAGAACACAACACTCACAAGTATTCTGGAAGGGGCTAAGTTCAATTCGATATACTTGAAAATGAGATGAACACTGGTGTCGATTTTAAGTCAGAGAACCACTAGGATAGTAATTTGAGAAGAAAAAGGCTGTGTACTTTTGTTTATGTACTATTAAGAAAACATAAAAGATACTTCGGAGAAGTTGGATATCAAAGATATTTAGGAGATGTTGGATTAAGATATTTGATGTACTCACTGTTTATGGGTAACTTAAACCACAAGAACAAAACTCCACTGTTAGATGTGATTATTCTGAAAATAAATAACAGAACAGGAACATTTCTTCCAGTAAAAATGGATTTGAGCTACATAAATAAACAATTGTGTATTTAAATGTAACACAGTTTATAATTAGAGTTCGTTGAATTTGTTGTGGTTAATATTATTGAGTATTTGACTAAAGTCTATATTAATAGTATCAATTTAGAAAAGCAGAGCAAATTCGGTGTAGCAAAACACAGAGAGCAGAGCAGAGTAAAAGCTTCTGACCTGCGATGGGGATTTCCACAGCAAATTCGGTGTAGCAAAACACAGAAAGCAGAGCGGAGATTCCCGAGATGACATATGATAATAGGATTGCAGGCCCAGAGTCTGCTTGGGCTTCCTGTCCCGTTAAGACAAAAATCCCAGCACCAATAACAGCTCCAATTCCGAACCAAATCAAATCCCACCAATTTAGATTTTTCTTCATGACATGCCCACTCCGAGCCCGAACTTCGGTCATTTCCAGCTCAACCGAAGACCTCTCAAACAATCTGTCCCAAAATCTATTCCCTGTCTGCCGCAGAGCATTTGAATAACTTCCCCAGCTCCTGAAGGACTCCTCTGGTAGAAATTGACCCCTGCAAACTTCCCATCCCCTTCTCCTTGTCATGTTTCCCAGATTCAATCAAGGAAAAACAGATTCAGGACTGACGCTAGATTCAATCTTATACAGTCGGAGCTAGTTCCCACCTTTCAAAACCAAGAGGAGTCCTTGTGAAGGCAAAGGATGGAATTATGAATTATTCAGATCAGAGACTGTTGATATGAAACAGAAAAATCTGAGCACATATACAGAATTTGAACATATCTCATGTCATCCAGATAACTCTTATATAATTCAAATTACATAAGTGAAAGGTAGATCTGACAGCTTGAAAGACTCAAATCCAATTGCCCAGTATACAAGAACAAGATGGGGTCTTATGAACGTATACACAATGTGTATATAAGCCTATCAATTCTGACTGTTGGTGGAATACCGATAAGCAACTTTGTAGACTCTCAATTAACCAAAAGACAAAACCCAATATACAAGGCCAATATGGATACCTGTGAATATACACAGATGTATAGTACTCTCTGTATATTACTTCAATACATGAAACTGGGTTCTGAGGGACGCGACAAAGACGACTTCCTGTGAAAGCACCCAACATAATTTGTGCACACATAAATATATGAAATATCTCTACAATGTTAGACAATATATAAACACTACCAATCACAGCGTTCCTTCTCTATGATGTTTTAATAATATTAAACTGAATCTATATGTAGTAAAGTCAGAACTTCCCCATGAGCCACCTTTCTCAGAAAACAAAACTGGATTCCATAATTTAAATCACCAGTTATTAATGACTCTGGATTATCAACCTTGACTCTGGAGGTCTGCATCAGCAAATGTAAGCAGAGTGCGCCCCAGCAGGTGGGTCATCTGCACTGGATAAGTGGATCAATATTCTCTTTTTTCAAGTTTTATGGTAAGTCAAATTCGTGGTTAGAAGCAGGGATTAGATTTGAAAGGGAAGGTTTAATTTTATAAGGGTTAATTTCATTTTGGTTCTTGGATATTGACAAATTAACCTAAACTATTTTTTTTCATATAAAAAAATCACTAAACTATCCCTAGCAAAGTTTTAGTAGATTCTAAAACGAATAGAAGATACTCTTCTGCAGTGATGAATTGCTTTGATGAAATGGAAAAGGGGACGAGCAAGCCCATTGACAAGGTTATGATTTTAGCCAAAGATCTTGAAGAACTAGACTCTATTTCTGAAGAGGAGGATGAAATACTTGATACCTTTTCAGAAATACTTGATACTATTCCAGTAGCTTCTCCATTTAAATAGACTCATTTCCTTATTTTTTGTTATATATGTTAGTAGCAGCTTTGCTGTAATCCTAGGTGTTGATTTTTTGGTTTTATTCTTTATTTTTTGTTATATAGGTTAGTAGCAGCTTTGCTGCAATCCTAGGTGTTGACTTTTTGGTTTTATACTCAAGTTTAAATAGACAAAAGTTTTGTTGCTATGTTCTTGATCATGTTTCTCTAGTGGCAGGGTGATAAACATAAAGCATGATGTAGGTTTCTTTATGAATGACTAATATAAATGCTTCCTAACTTAAGAAAATAAGAAGAAGATATTAGATCGCTCATCAGGCGAGAAATACCATGTTTGTATTGAAGAATCCAAAGTCATTGCTAGGGTTGATCACTTCCACCATAGGAAGCTTAGGGAAGTGATTGAGATTGAGAGACATGACATAAATCTTGATAGGGATGATGGTTGGAAATTAAGTAAGCACTGGATTCTAGCTCTCACTTCTTGATTCTACCTCCCTTTCTTCTCCTTTTTACTTTTTATTTCTAGCTTATTTTTAGGCTTTTATTTTTACTATTATTTTCTTCTTTGTTTATTTGACTTAGTAATCATTTTTATTGCTTCTTCCTTTTTATATTATACATATTTTTGTAACCCTCTAGATATTAGTTATCATTTTGTTTCCCTGTTGACCTTCATTTTTCTGAATATATATAAAAGTTGAGTTTTTCTATAGTATTTATTTTTGGCAATATTATTATTAACTCAATTATTATAAATATATGTATATAACAAATAACCTCTTTATATTTAAATAATAATAACATCTTTTTCATTTTATATATTATGATAAATTATTTCTAGAACTATTTCTTAACCTATAGCTCTAGTTCTATACAATTAAACATAGGTATAGTTCATTTATTTGGAATAAGTTAGCCCCTAATAATATTTTATAGATTGATAATAATAATAATAATAATAATAATAATATCTATTTTTAAGGTCACAACCAAGCAAGACACCAAATTGGTGTATGAGACCCCCTTGTTTGTGGGACAAGGGACCCACCTCCGCGCAGCCATTTGACTGCTAAGTCTACAAAAGCATACATACTCTACCCCCCTCTGGTTTTGAACCTGTGACCTCTTAGGAGGAAACACATGCTCTTAACCTACACTACATAATTAGTTATTAAAACATTAAAATAAAATATTTTATTTACTCTGAAATATATAATATTTTAATAAATAACTCTTTATCTCAAACTTTAAATAATATTTTACTTACCTTATTAATTAATTATTAAAATATCGGAATAACATATTTTATAACAACCAGTTTTTAAATAAATATATAATATTTTAATAGATAACTTCTTACCTCTGATTTTAAATAATATTTTTTTATAATTTATTAAATAATTAATTATTAAAATATTGGTATAAAATATTTTATATTTATTGTTAGTGATAATATTTTAATAGATAACTTCTTACCTCTGATTTCTAAATAATATTTTTTTAAATTTATTAATAATTAATTATTAAAATATTGGTATAAATTTTTATATTTATTGTTAGTGATTCCTAGATACACAGTGATCTGTCCCATGTTTCAGATAGTGACACCATCCATCATCAGGGACCACAAAGAGCCTTATGGGTAAACGAGTGCTGGATAGCCTTTTTATAGAAACAATAGGTGAATGTTGGATTTTCTATGATCTAATTTAGATGGACCCTTTTCTCATTAATTCTGCATTTCTTTGACATTCTATAATTAATTATATATATATATATATATATATATATAGATATATATATATAGCTAGCTCTTAACTAAATCCTAATTTGATATTATTATAAATAAAGAATTCTTTTTTCAAAAAATTTTGCTATTTAAATTTCCAAATTTACCAAATCAAAAATCACCCCATCATAGTTATTAAATCTTAACTCTTAACTAATTCCTATTTGCTATTATTATATAAATAAAAATCTTTTTTTAAGATTTGGAATCTCCAATCACTCATTTTATATTTATATTTATTTATTCCTAATAACTAGTTTTTAATTAAATATATATTATTTTAATAGATAACTCCTTACCTCTAATTTTTAAATAATATTTTTCTTACCTTATAAACTAATTTTCCAACGGCTAATTTTCAACAACTAATTTTGGGCAATGATGCATCCATGCTATTTATTCCTTAAGATCGGTTGACTCTTCACCTTGTCCTGAGGATGGACCACATTAATCAACCAAATACTAATAATATGATTAATCCGAAAGACATCTATCTACATTATGGATCACAAAAGTTTTAGATCTAACAAGAAGAAGATAATTTAAAATTTCTTGTACAACTCATAGATCACAGCTCCTATTGTGTCAAGTCTACAAACTATATCAGAACTCTAAGTACATTTGAACTAGTCAACATAGATGGAGTGATTCAACATTGATTCATTAGTATTACAATCTATATAGGACTCATATGGAAGGAATTTAATAGGAGGAAATTCAATTGCACCATTTATTTATAGTCTATATAGGAATCATATGGAGGGAATTCAATAGGACCATTTACTCTCTCATTTGTCCTCAAATATAATGAAATTGTTATCCAATGAAACTATTCACTTTTATTATAGATTATCATAGGATAAATTATCCAATTGTTCAAAAAACTGTAATTATTTTTTTAAAGACAATCAAAATATATTATTATTGTATGGATATCACTTCAATGTCCAATAAAAAGGGAAACCAACAATTATTTAAAACCTCCTATAACACAATTTTCTATAAAATAAATATAACTTACAATAATATTTTGTGATAAGAATTATAAGCCCAATTATTGGTGCACATGTGCATTACGTTGCATAACACCATATGCAAAAGAAAATAAAAATAACATTATTTTTTGTCAACAAAAATGAATGTGTAACAACCCTAGTGAAAATTCCATGTAATAAAAGTTAATAAAGGCAAAAATAATAACCACGGTTGATAGGACAGTTATTCCAAGCTGAATGTTGGTCAAAACATCCTAGAGTGGGTGTTCATTTGGTTTATTATGGCTAAGGAAATTGGCAAAGGAAATGGTTAAGGCTTTGGAAAGGAAAAATGACATTTTTTGCACATTTATTTATGAAAATAATGGAAATTAGGAGAAAAGTAAGATGAAAAGTCACAGGTTGGAAGTGAGGAGGAAATTGAAGGAAAATGAAGAAAATAGAGGCATAATTGATAAAAAGGCTTCTAAGGATCAGTTTGTGACCTTTTATCAGTTTAGTTTTCGAGCTCTCTCATTATTTTCTCTCTCTCTCTCTCTCACTCTTGGACACTTAGAGTTTTCTTGGAACACTTTGGCATTGGATCAAGAAAGGCAAAGAAGGCAAGAGGAAGGAAGGAGCAAGTAAGAAATAACAGGATCAAGCAGCTGTGAAAATGCAACAAGATGATGGAGCTTAGCGAAAAGAAGTCACCTTCACTAAGTGGGCCTGCAGGCTATTTTTGGCGCAAAGTCTATTTTTAGACATATGGATCATGGTCTATGAGTTGCAGGATGTTATTTATGGATGATTGGTCATGTT
>APFE031688761.1:80328-142396 GCA_000404065.3 Pinus taeda | reverse complement strand
ACTTGTGAGGAGTATTGTACTATGTATTTTGTTATCTCAAAATCTGACCCTGGAAGGCTGCAGACCAGGAAGACCTCAAGTAACTATTTCAAACCTGCTTTAGGCTGAGGCTTAGCCTCCTCAACCTGAGAGGGCTCTCTCAAAAAGGGTTAATGATTTTGATTATAGTTAAGATGGCTAACTCTTGTGAAACAAAATGTTAAAATATGGATGGTGGAAACACATTTAGCAACTATCCATTGGGCTTATGGAGTCAACATCAGTTCAATATGACAATGATTTCAACCTTACATAGAAGTCAGGGCATTCAACATTTAAAATATTCAGAACATACCAACTCAGATAGGACCACACAGTCTATGAATGCATACAGGAAGTTAGAGCACCTCAAGTGAATTCTAAGTGATTACACATTCACACCACTGCAAGAATTAGGAAAAGAACAATATCACACATTCTGAACATCAAATCCCTCATGAATCCTGAGAAGTAAAGCCAAACATGTATTACCAAAACAGAGTATTACATAAGCCAAATATCCGAGTTTTTTCATAAAATTTCCAACCCTTTGTACATTGCTCTTAGTCCTATTTATAGAGCTTTTCTACCTTCCTCAAGCATGAGGGGAACTCGAATTTTCTTTATCATGACACCTATTACCTTTAAAACTAACTAATAAATACAAATGACTGCTAACTAGCAGTTTAAGAGACTTAAGACAATTAGGATTCTAATTCTACATCATGCTGAGCATAGCATTTATTACAATCAAGATTTGTTCTCTGCCAAGTGGTCTCTTTTAGTTTGGCTGTGGTAGGTGTTTGTAGCTACCTGTTGTCCTCGATTTCCCATCTCCTCCATTTGCCTGCAAAGTAGGGAACTGCCCCTATTTAGCCGCCTTTGGTTTTCCTCCAAGATATTCGAATCCAATGAACCATACCTTTCATCTTTGATTATGCAAAATATATTAGGATGCCATGTCCTTGATGTGTTGCCAATCCTTTCCATTTGTGAAGACAAGACCGCCTCCAAGCTGTCTGATATTAGATTGTTTTAGCTTCAGCAGTTTCGTAGCGCGCTACGAAACTGTTGTGTAATTCCGAAAATCATAGTTTCAATACCAAACTCTGACTGTCTTGAGCTTTCTTTTCTCAACAACCACTCATTGAACGGATTAAAGGCCAAAGAGTTAACCTCCCTCTGATGAGCTACAACTGATTGTTGAGGCTTGTTAGGTGCAGGTGTACGCATGTCCCATATGAGCAAATGACAATCATTTCCAACAGAGCCAAAAATTTATTCGTGCTTAAAATGCCATGAAACATCTTCAACTTCTCCTTCATGAAATTTAAATATTTGATTGGCCTCAAGCACAAGCATATTTGTGCATCGTTTGAACCACTTAGTAGGTGACCTTCTTTGAGAGGACTCCATGTCAAAACATATCCTTCATTAGAATGACCTTTCGATATCAATTCAGGATTGCAAACCCTTTCTTGAGGAGCCTTTGATGGATGTTTGTTGTAATCAAACACATAAACATTTGAGCTCACTGGTACTTTCCAACCTTAAACAAAGAATTTCAGTTGAATTTGGTGGAATTACAGCCAGATCTCTCTGGGTTTCAATATTTCCAAAACCATATTCAGGTCCTATTGTAATCAGGGCAATATCCTCTGTCTTCATGGTTTCCACTGCCTTATTAAGACCAGCAATGACTTGTCCTTCATCAACTACAAATTTGAAAGGCTCTTAACAATTTTAAATAAAACTAATCCCAAACTCGTAGTGATAGTAGCATTTGGAAGAATCGCAGCAAACCCCTCTTCAACATCCTTACCCTACTCACCAAAGGCATATGTAGGTTATTCTCGAAGTAAAACCTTTGCAAATTAGCGGACTCGAGCTGTATTGTGGCAAGATTCATCTTGTTGGTTACGACATGAAATACATGCTTACAGGGTTCCTTGGCATTCTTAACTACAGAATTGACGACAACCAAAGCAGCAATGACATTGTCGGAAAATATGGCATAATGGTAAAGGTTAGGGTCCTCCCACTGTGGTGGAGGGTTGCCTTTATCAATATACTTTTCTGGCTGTGAGATCTGTTCCTCCATTAACCTCATAGACAGGCAATGGATGCTCTTGGGGATGGACTTAACTACAATTAAGCTAGCGAAAGCCCCCTGCTTCTTAGCCCGGGTTAACTGATCGTTCACAACAAATATTGTGTCCTTGAGCTTTTGGATCTTCAACTCGTTATCAAACACTCTTTAGCGTCAGCAATCAATTGCCGTGTGACCTTGATCCTTTCTTTCACCTCCTTCTCAAATTGCCTGAGGTTTTCTTCATCGATCATATCATTAGTATCCATTAGAGCCCGATGCTCGACTTATTCATTAGTTCCGTGTAGTTTTTGGCCTGATCTGTGAACTGCAGTAGCTGCCTCATTTGAGATACCAAATAGTGCAGCAATAATATCCAAAATCCGATTGCGCACCATCGAAGAACTACTCATAGCAAATTCCTTCAAGAGCGTGTCTTCCTTAGCTTTATATAATTGCCATGCAGCAGTGAAATGCCTTGCAACTTTTCCTGAATGAGAAATGAATAAATGAACAAAACCTTTCATGATTTCCAACGGGATTCCATAAATAGGTGTTGTTCTCATAAGGGGCCAATTCAACTTGTGGAAACATCTTATCAAGAGAAAACCATGATGCATGAATCTGATTCCCAAAACCATACTCAATAAATAGCCCTGCTACTTGCTGAGCAAACCCAGGTTCATCTAATATCCTGTTGAAAACAACTTCCGTTTCATGTGAAGGCAAAAGAAGAGCTAAATGTCGATCCAAATGTTCCCCAGCATTTTCAGGTCGCTTTATTGGAGCAGTAATTTTTACACGACCTGGATTTGCGCATCCAATTTCACCCAAAATATTTAAAAGCCCCATGCAAGGAGTTCCATCAACTCTTATATACATGACCTTTTCAAGCTCTGGAACTGATTCTATGGATCTATGTTGCACACCAGCAGCTACAGCCATATGAATGAGAATGGCGAAGCGGAAGAAATGGATCGTTATTGTCGCTTGAAAACCTTGAATTAATGGAGTACGTGAATTGTAGTCCTCTCGCTCTGCAAAGCTATCTGGAAAGGGAACTGAATTGAAAGGGCACATGTGATTGACTTCCTTGAGATTCACATTGCTATATAACAACTTCCGATTGCTACTGTAAATAACTGTCAGTCTGTCTGATGCTACAAAAAACATGTGCCAGTACCAAGACACCTAATGATCTAATGATGAGGATAAGCGGTTGAAGTGATAGGTAAAGTTCAAGGAGTGACACGTGATGTTGAAACATTAACATATTTTATTTTTGTGCTACGAAAACTCCTAGATAGTTTCGTAGCGCATAAGAACCTTGAAACAGGTTTCGACATATGATGTTCATGTGAGCTATGAGACCAATGATAGACTAAGGCAGAGAATTGACCTCTTTTGACAGACCAACAAGATTCTTAGCAAGACTCCTATTCAAATCTTAGACTCTTAAACAACATGAAAAGACCAGACCGAGACCGACACCAACCTTTGACAAATTTAAAAAATTGATGCTCAGAATTTGAAATTTTTCTGAAGTGATAACATATTGTTACATGTTCTCTATCATTATAATATATAGATAGTTGGGGGTTTTCAGCTGTATGCTTTCCCCATTACATACTGTGTTGATATGTGTGATTGATGTTTCAATGTGCGCATGCGATTGTTTTTTTAATTCCGCAAATTGATGATCAATGGTAGAGGAGGTTATGTATTATGCATGCATTCTGCAAATAGTGTATAATCAGGATAATCTCTGTGAATAAGTGTTATATTATTCAAATTTCTAAAGCAGCTACAACATTATTCTTTACAGGTATCGATTTGCATGTGTGTTTTCCTTGCTAGATTTGGCATGCATGGTTTTTCATGTGGTTCTTTTGCTTTTATGGCATGATTTTTGCTAGGTGTGATAGTGTTTTCAGCCTAGCCTTGCCATTTCCAGATAGCTATGGTGTGATGGGGTTCTCATGTTTTGGTTGAGATAGATTTCTGAATGAATTCGAAGCTGAGTGAGGTGGATCTCCAAATGATAGAACACATGGCCTAGTAACCCATGAACTGGACTGTGGGTTGCGGTAAAGCCAGATTTTGTATTGTCATGGTGGGCCTCAAAATCCTTGCCGGTGAATGAATGGATATACAGTAAAGCCAAGAGGTGTATTGCTCTCCGTTAGGCCTAGTAATCTCGGGTTGGGATATGCGGTAAAGCTTGGAGAGTGGGTCTTGATTTAGGGCCTAGTGATCTAGTGTGGATTGTGGTCAACCCTGAGAGACTAGGAGACAAGAAAATTCCTCACGATGTAGGTGGAGAAATTTGGTGGCATCCATGTTTGTTTAACTTAGTGATCTGGTGGAGGTCATGGTAAATCATGTTATTACATGTTTATTTTGTTGGCCTAGTGATCCAGAATGGATTATGGTAAAGCCTAGTTTCTATTGATTAGGGTGAGGTGGTTTAGCCTCGGGATGCCCTGATTGGTTCTTTTGGTTTGAGTCTCACATTCATGATTGAAATATGGAACAAGGTTGAATGGTTGAAGAGAGATTTGGCTCAGCCATTCTATGATCGGGTGGAACATGGTAGCCCCATCCTGGGTTTAGATTTTGCTTCATGAATATGAGGTTATTTCTCCTTGTATTTCTATGAGTATTAAATTGGTTTATATGTGGATCATATGGTTGTGATTTCCTTGGTATTTATGTTTCTATTATGTTGGTTATGTATATGTCTTATGACAATGGCTATGAATGCCTCTCATCATGTTTTTACTTGTAAATGAATGAAAAATGTATCTATGACCTAATAGATGATAATGCAACAAATGATATAAGGGAACAATGCTTCTTAGTGATTCTCAAATAAGTATGAGACTCTTATGCTTAAATCTATTGTTTACACTTGTAGATTACATATTTGTGATATATTTGACGAAATGCCTGTCATGGCTAGTAGGGGTACAATTAAGGGCATGTTCAAGTATTTTCATTTGTGTAATCATTTCCTTGTTGTCTTTCTGTTCTGAAGGTGTCATTCAATTCTGGGCAGTGACCTGGGCTCTGGGCTTGAAAAAGTGGCTCAAATCCTAGGGACATTGGCACAACACTAAGAAAATAAGTCCCTAGACACTGACATACCTTGTCATGAAAGCATCTAGAGCCTCTTAGACGCTATCAAGCGCATATCATGGGAGTGCCTATGGGTGAAGTGGTCTAAAACCTCAGTGGGACCTAGGGGCTAGTTACCAGAAAGGTTGGTATGATTCTTAGGTGTCCCGTTAACAATGTGGAAGGTCTGTATGATGTGTTTCTATCACTTCCGTTTCCTTAAGGTCACCTGGGAGGTTGAATCCAATCATAGTAGCTTCTCGTCACATGTTTACCCTGCTTTGTCGGTTACTTGGGTAGATATGGGAGAAGGGTGTTAGAGAGTGGTATTAGAGCAGGTTGTGCTCTCTTTGGGTCATATCTGATACCACAGGGTGGTATCAGATCATGGTTCACCCCTCGGATTGGATGGGTGGTGTGTGTGCTGGTCATGCATTCATGTCGATTTCATTTGTGTTAACCATTCTTTTGATCTATATGTTTGTGCATATGCAAGGTGTTGATCATGGTTGTAGTGGTGTTGCCATGTGAATGGGGATGTTGTTGTTGTAAGGTGTGTCGTCACAAGTGTATGATTTGATACATATTATTTATTATTGTGTATTGTCAGTGTACATTGGTATGGTTGTGTTGTCATGCATAAGGTCATGGTACATGTAGTTGATATGGTCATGCATTGATGACTGGACTCCAGCTAGACTAATGGTTACATGGTTATGTGCTTATGTATTATATGTATATATGTTGTCATGATTATGTTATACATGTAGTACACTAATTTGTTGTTCTTGTAGATGAGATATCCTCCTCGAATTTTGCTAAGGTACGTTGGCTTTTTTTTATTTGGTTTAGCTAACATAGTATGCCTTGCAGGAAAAAGATCAAAATGACTAGCAAGATGGTAGACTACAAAGACTCTCCCTATGAATCAGATGGGTAGCATGGTGTTGGACACTCTTCTAATTTGGTAGACACATTGTGAAACTTGAAGGAAGAAATAAGGAGTTGTAAGGTGGACAATGACAAAATCATGCATGCACAAGAGGAGCAAGTAGAGGTTAATGCTATACTCCTTCAAAGTTGGTCAGAATTGTAGTGACATGGGCCACTTTTGATCAGCCATGGATAGGAGGACAAAACTAATGGGGCATATGGCAGTAGGTCTCATGGTGGTCATAGATTAGAGATAGATGACACAATTAGAGATGGAAGATTGTTGGATACTCCGGATATGAGAGGTGATGGATACAGGTATTATTCTAGTTCTGGTTCTGACAGGCATCATGATCGTCATCGTTATCATTTTTACAGGAGGAGTGATAGGGGATACTTGCTAGATGAGTTTAAGAAAGCAAAGCCGCCTACTTTTGATGGAGATGTGAGGAAGCCAGAAGATGCACAGGCTTGGATACTTGGGATGAAGAAGTTATTTGAGTTGCATGAGTACACAGATAATATGAAGGCCAAAATTGTTATCTTCAGTTTGAGAGGTAAAGCAAACATATGGTGGGAAGATGTGAAGTAGGTTAGAGACATTAGGATGGAGGAATTGATTTGGCATGAGTTCAAGAGTCTCTTCAGGAAGAAATACTTATCAGAAAGGTACCACAATAGTAAGGCCAAAGAATTATATGAGCTAAAGATCGGATCAATGGCAGATGAAGAGTACACGACTAAGTTCTTGGAGCTATTGAGGTATCTAGTGTATCATAAAGATGAGAAAGCTAAATTTCAGCAATTTGTCAGTGGTTTTCCATAAGAATTTAGAGATCTAATTGAGTATGATGTGTAGAAATTCCCACTTGTACATCACTTGATAATGCAATATACTAAACCAAAATACTTGATCTACTTCTACGAACAATTATGAGGAAGATTAGTCGAATTGAGTAAGATCAATTGAACACATATAACTGATAAGAAGAAATCAATCACACATAACACGAAAGATATAACTAGAGGAAATCCTAAGCATAAAACCACAAATCTGTATTATCATACAAGTGGAAATCTTGTCCAAGTTACAAAAAGAATTAGCTCAAAAGCTTTCCTGCTCTCTCTGTAATCAAACAATGAAGCTCATAGACATAATAGACAAGTATGTGTGACTGATTTCTTCTTATCAGTTCAAATATGTATTATCATACAAGTGGAAATCTTGTCTAAGTTACAAAAAGAATCAACTCAAAAGCTTTCCTGCTTTCTCTGTAATCAAACAATGAAGCTCATAGACATAATAGACAAGTATATATCCTCATCAAGTCCTCCAAGCCCCTATTTCTTTGTGCAATTTTTCTTGGGGTCCAATGAAGCCACATGTGTGAATTGGCCTCATCACACTCACTGTACAAGAAGAAATAAAAACACAATTCTTTTGGAAAGAAATCCTTCTACATGCAAGGAATATTCACCAAGGAATATCCTAGCAACTAATAGTACATTGTCCCCCCATCTGATCTCAACTGGGTCTCTGTTTGAACTGACATGCATGAGTTATGTATGAGAGAATATTCAGTTATCTGAAGAGCAGCAGTTATATGCAAGCATGCATTAACTAACTGAACTTACATTAATTTAAACAAACTGTTTAAATCAATCTAACTAGACTTGACTCAGTTAAATGAGCCAAATAATTACATCTCAAATTAGAACTCATCCTTATCTCTTTAACTGATGGATAAATTCCTCAATTAATGGAGAAACTCTTGCATGTCCTCACATAGACTTCATATTTGTTTTTTCACAACTAATTAACTCATGGTGAATTAATTAATTTATTTTCAAACAATTGTTAAGTTCAAATTCTAATTTTACTTCCTATTATAGTTTAGGGACTCACTAAAATAGGAATGTATCCCAAAATGCTATTTATAGAAAATCTATTTTTAACACTTTCACTTTTCATCCATTGTAGCTAAGTTCAACACTGGATGAAACTGCTATTTATAACAGTGAAATTTTTAGCATTTTCTATTTTTATCATTTTTTGTTGCTATCTTCAACACTCCCTCTCAATAAAAAAGGGATTATCAATAACCCCAATCCTGTCTCTATGGAACTCGAACTTGCATTTTGAAAATGATTTTGTTAAAATATCTGCATCATGTTCCTCAGTCGAAACATACAGCAACAACATGATCCTCTTGACCACACAGTCTCGAAGATGGTGATACCAGATATCTATGTGCTTGGACCTGTCATGAAAAACTGGATTCTCAGGGAGTTTGATGCAACTATGATTATCACAGTATATCATTGTAGGATCCATCCTATGACCAAACAATCCCACTAGAATCTTTCGCATCCAAATGGCCTCACATGCAGCCTAACTAGCAGCCATGTATTCAGCCTCTGCTGAGCTAAGTGCAATTGATCTCTATTTCTTGCTGTACTAGGAAACTGCAGCTGAACCAAGGTTGAAGATTCCTCCAAAAGTGCTCTTCCTTTCTGATGGACTCCCTGCCCGATCTACATCTGTGAAGCCCTGAAGCTTCACTCCCTCTATCCACCTATACAACAATCCAAATTGAGATGTGCCTTTAAGGTATCTCAGCACATGCTTCGTTGCCTTCCAAAATAGCTTAGTAGGCTGAACCATAGCTTGACTGAGCTGGTTCACAGCAAAGCATAAGTTGGGTCCTGTGTTCACTAGATACATAAGTGAACCCACCAGCTGCCGATAAATAGTAGCAGCTACTACCTCACCTGAAGTCTCCTTCCTCCAGTTCCCAGCTAGAGGAGTCTGCATGGGTTTGCACTTTTCCATATGGAACTGCCTGAGAATCTCATTGGCATACTTGCCTTGAGATACAAAAACTTCTCCATCTCTCTGCCACACTTCCATGCCTAGGAAGTAGTGCATAAGAACCATGTCTTTCATCTTGAACTCTCTTGCATGGTCATCCTTGCAAGACTTTATCAGCTGATCATCACCTATCAAAATCAGATCATCGAAATGAAGTACAATAATCAATGGCTTACCTTCTACCATGATGTGGTAAAGGTTCACATCTGCTTCACTCTTGGTGAAGCCCAACCCGGTGAAATGGCTATCGATTCTGGTGTACCAAGCACGGGGTGCTTGCTTCAACCCATACATAGCCCTCTTGAGTTTGCACACATGCGACTCACTATCAAAGGTTTCAAAACCTTCTGGCTACTCAATGTACACCTCCTCCTCAATCGTCCCATTAAGGAATGTTGTCTTACATCCATCAGGTGGATCTTCCACCCCATCTGAGCTGATAGTGCCAATATCGATCTAATCGATGAGTACCTTGCTACAGGAACAAAAGTCTCATCATAGTCGATCCCCTCGACTTGTGAGAAACCTTGGGCAACAAACCTTGCCTTGTGTTTCTCAACACTACCATCAGCTGCTTGCTTTACCCTGTAAAGCCATCTAGAGCTCACCATTGACTTGTCCTGAGGTCTTGGGACAACATCCCAAACACAATTTCGTATGATGGAGTCATACTCCTCCACCCTTGCATCAACCCACACTAGTTGTTGCATTTCCTCCTCGAATGAAGAAGGCTTGGAATCTACACACTCCCCAACTAGGGCCATGTAACTAGTGTACCGCTCTGGCGACCTCCTCTATCTGTGCTGAGAAGATGGTTGTCCCACATTCTCCCGCGCAACCAACATCAACCTGTCAGCTTCCCTTCAGCGTTTCTACCCATCTCTGAAAGTCTCAGCATGAGTGGATGTCTCCACTCCCAAATCCTCTACATGTGGCTACTCCACATCAATCTGAGGCTCCTCCTCCTTAGGAACAGAAGGTTCCTCATCTACATGCAACTTAAGCTCCCTCTCAAGTGACACTTGCATGGCTTTTTGCTCGTTGAACTTCAGATCCCTACGTACCACAGTCCTCTAAGTGGAAGGCAGGTACACCCAATAGTTGTGAGGTGTATCCATGTATCCCACAAGTATTCCCAACTCAGTTGTTGGGTCTTGCTTCTTCCTAGCATCTTTGGTCACATGATAGTAAACTGATGATCCAAAGATTCGGAAGTGACTTACATCAGGTCGCTTCCCAGAATAGGCCTCCATAGGTGTCTTCATCCCCAGTATACGGTGTAGGCTTCTGTTCTGCAAGTATACTATTGTATTGCATACCTCAGCCCACAAGTGCAATCGTAGGCTTTTGTCATGCAACATCACTCAAGCTACTCCCACAATCAATATGTTCTTCCTTTTAGCCACCCCATTCTGCTGTGGGTTATGGGGTGCAGTCAATTCCCGTTTAATTCCTTCTGAAGCATAGAAGTCCTTACACTGTTGAGAGACATACTCTCCACCATTGTTGCTATGCAAGGCTTTTATTTTCTTTCTTGATTCTTTCTTTGCCAAGGCTTTAAACTCACAAAACCTCAAGAAAGTCTGATCCTTCTTTTGCATAAAGTAGATCCAACATCTACGAGAAAAATCATCAATAAAAATAACATAGTACCTTTGTTTAGCGATGGAGGCTATAGAGAATGCTCCACATACATCTGAGTGAACTCGCTCTAGGATTTCTCTAGCTCTACTGTCTCAATCTGGAAAGGAAGATTTCACATACTTACCCAAGGTACAACCTTTGCATGTACTTTTCTTCTCAAGTTTTCCCTTGGATAATCTAGTAGAAATCTGTTGCATGATCTTTAGGGCTACATGGTGCAAGTGGTCCAGTCTTCTATGCCATAGCTCGCCAAAATCTTGGCTCTACACCATCTCTACTTTAGAACTCAAAGCATCACAGTCATCTACCTCTAGCTTGTAGAGATTCTTGACTCAAATCCCTATTCGCTTTGTCTGTCCAGTTTCGATATGCCTCAAGAATACCTTTCCTTTGCTAAAGACTACATCATAGCCTTTATCTTCTAGCAAAGAAATGGACACAAGATTCTTCTTCAAACCTGGTACATACTTTACATCAATCAGGGTGAGGAGAGCTCCATGCTCCCTTTGAAACACAATTGTACCTTCACCTGAGACGCAGTACTTTCCATCATCGCCAATCTCGATCTACATCTAGAGATCCTTCTCCTCCAAGGTACTGAAGAGATTCTTGTCACCTGACATGGGGAAAGAGGCTCCACTGTCCAGGTACCAAACACATCTCATCATGGATGAAACCATGCATGCGATAAGAGATAAATCTAGCTCAAACTGTGAGGCTAATGCATCACCATCAGATCCCTTTGAGGAAACCTTCTTGGATTTCTTTTGTGGACAATTAGTAGTATAATGGCCCACTTCATGACAATGAAAACATCTCGCTTTCAATTTGTCAAAATTCTTCCCACCATGGGAAGAACTGGATTTGGATTGGGATGCCTTCCCTTTCCCCTTCCTTGCCTTACTTGCTAAGGCTAGATTTTCCTCATCATCTTTCTTTGATGAGGATCCATCTCTGGTGATTCTTCTTATCTCCTCCTACATTAGATCTGACCAAAGTCTTTCCCAATCTGGAAGTTTTTCTCTTCCATTAACCGAGTCCTGGTAGCTATGCCAGCTCTTAAGAAGATTGAGAAGTGCAAGACTCACAATGTCATCATTTGTTGTCGTGATCCCTACACTTCCAAGCTCATCCTTGCAAGTGGTGAGCTTGTTCAAATACGCAAATGTCGTGTCACCCTTTTCACACTTGATTTTATGAAGCTTGTCTTTCAGTGCTAGCTTCCTCTGATCACTGTTATTCTGATATAGATCTTTCAATGTTTTCCACATTGAAAATGGTGTCTCCTTCCCATGGAGACTCGAGACTATGTGATCTCGAACTCCTTCCAAAAGGATTCTCCTTGCTCTAGCCACACACTTTTTACATTCCACCAATTGAGTAGCATTAGCCGGCTTGGGGACTTCTTGATCAATGGAGTCCTTTAGACCGTTATCCTCCAATACTGCCTCCATGCAATCCTTCCAGGCTATATAATTAGAACTTCCATCAAGGGCATATTCGAGTCTTAAACCATTGAATGCCATAGGTGAAATAGAGATGTGATAAGAACTCGATTTCTATTAGGAATCACAAACTTCAAACTTCTCCCTTCTTGTATAGTGTTCTTCCTTGATCACCTTTGCTCCAATACCATGTAGAAATTCCCACCTGTAGATCACCTAATAATGCAATATACTAAAGCAAAATACTTGATCTACTTCTACAAACAATTGTGTGTAAGCTTAATCGAATTGAGAAAGATCAAATGAACGCATATAACTGATAAGAAGAAATCAATCACACATAACAGAGAAGATATAACCAAGGGAAAGCCTAAGCATAAAACCCCAACTCTGTATTATCATACAAGTGGAAATCTTGTCCAAGTTACAAAAAGAATTAGCTCAAAAGCTTTCCTTCTCTCTCTGTAATCAAACAATGAAGCTCATAGACATAATAGACAAATATATATCCTCATCAAGTCCTCCAAGCCCCTATTTCTTTGCGCAATTTTTCTTGGGGTCTAGTGAAGCCACATGTGTGAATTGACCTCATCACACTCACTGTACAAGAAGAAATAACAATGCAATTCTCTTGGAAAGAAATCCTTCTGCATGCAAGGAATATCCTAGCAACTGGTAGTACATTGTCCCTCCATTTGATCTCAACTGGGTCTTTGTCTGAACTGACATACATGAGTTATGTATGAGAGAATATTCAGTTATCCGAAGAGCAATACTTATATGCAAGCATGCATTAACTAACTAAACTTACATTAATTTAAACAAACTGTTTAAATCAATCTAACTAGATTTGACTCAGTTAACTGAGCCAACTAATTACATCTCAAATTAGAACTCACCCTATCTTTTTAAATGATGGATAAATTCCTCAATTAATGTAGAAACTATTGCATGTCCTCACATAGACTTCATGTTTTATTTTTCACAACTAATTAACTCATGGTGAATTAATTAATTTCTTTTCAAACAGCGATTAAGTTCAAATTCGAATTTTACTTCCTATTATAGTTTAGGGATTGAATAAAATAGGAAGGTATCTTGAAATGTTATTTATAGAAAATATATTTTTAGCACTTTCACTTTTCATCCATTGTAGCTAAGTTCCACACTGGATGAAACTTCTATTTATAACAATGTTATTTTTAGCATTTCGTGTTGCTATCTTCAACATGATGAGCCTCAGTCACTTGAGGAAGTTATTGAAAATTGAAGCATTGATATGCACAATCAAAGCATAAGAATGAATCGCAACATGGATGGAAAGGAAAAGACAAAGGTAAAGGTAAATGGAAACCAAAAAGAACAAGGCCTCAGAACATGGAAGAGAAATAAAATGTGGCACCACAAAATAATTTCAATGTAGCTAGACAGGGACATGGATCAGAACAACATCATAGAGGTGATGGTACTTGACGGTTGGAGTGTTGGACATGCAAAAAGGATCACCTTAAGAGAAATTGGCCACAGAATTAGGGTGGTAGGCCTCAGATATATAGTGCACAGGAGGCACAAACTGTTAAGGATGTTGGTCAGAGAATTCCTCATATATATGCAACATTCGATAAAAAACCGGCAAACCATCAACCATCTATCATTAAGCTGGATGGTAAGCTTTGTGATCAAGTTATTTCTATTTTTATTGATCCTAGATCTAATTATAGTTATGTTAGTCCCAACTTGGTGGATAAGTGTGGTTTGAATAAAGAAGTGCATGCAAAATCTTGGTTAGTGCTGTTGGCTACAAGTACAAAGAAGCGAGTTCATCATTGGGTAAGAGCTTGTGCATTTGAATTGAATGATATACCTACCACAGTACATTTGAATGTATTACCATTGGGATCATACAATATGTTGTTGGGCATGGATTGGTTGTACCTTCATAGGACCAAGGTGGATTATTACGACAAAGCAATTGAGTGTGTGGATGACAATGGGGAACCAAGAATCTTACAAGGAAATAAGAAAGCCACATCAATTAGGATGCTGACAGCTATGAAGGAAAAACGTAGTCGAAGAAAAGGGTGTGTGTTATTCACAATGTACATTTCTAGTGACAAAGGTAAGGAAGTTGAGGATGGATATGTTTTGATCAAGTACCCAGTTCTACAAAAGTTTCAGGATGTGTTTCCTAAAGATATTTCAGAGTTTCCACCTCATAGGGAAATAGAATTTTCTATTGAGTTGGTGCGAGGGGCATCTCAAACATCAAAAGCACCTTACAGGATGAGCACCCCTAAATTGGTAGAGTTGAAGTTGCAGTTGAAGGAGATTTTGGATAAGGGATACATTAAATCAAGTGTATCAGCTTAGGGCGCATAGGTATTGTTTGTGAAGAAGAAGGATGGCACTCCCAGATTATGCATTGACTACAGGAAGTTGAACAAAGTGATCATCAATAATAAGTATCCATTGCCAAGGATTGATGACTTCTTCAATCAGTTGAAGGGAGAAACAATGTTCTTGAAGATTGATTTGAGATCCGGATACCACCAAATATGCTTCAAAGAGGAGGACATTTACAAGACATCTTTCTAGACCAAGTATGGGAATTATGAGTTTTTTGTAGTTCCATTCGGTTTGAATAATGCTCTAGCTACATTTATGTGCTTGATGAATAACGTGTTGTGTTTTTATTTGGATAAGTTTGTTATTGTGTTCATTGATGACATATTGGTATATTCTAAAAATGAGGAAGAGCATGTCGAGAATTTAGTAGCAGTGTTGAGGTTGTTGAGAGAGCATAATTTGTATGCTAAGCTCAACAAGTGCAGTTTCTTTCAGACTAAGGTACACTAGTTGGGACATGTTATTTCCAAGGCGGGCATAACAGTCGAGCCAGAAAAGATAAGGGCCATCATGGAGTGGGTAGCTCCTAGGAATGTAGATGAGGTGAGATATTTTATGGGATTGGCATGTTATTACAGGAGGTTTATCAGGAAATTCTCACACATTTCTTATCTTATTACATCATTGCAGAGAAAAGGTAAAAAGTTTGAATGGACAGAGGAGTGGGAGGCTAGTTTTGAGCATCTTAAGCAGTTGTCGACATATGCACCAGTTTTATAGATTGCATATCCAGAAAAAGAGTTTCTAGTATGTACAAATTCTTGCAAGAGAGGACTTGGTGGAGACCTTATGCAAGAAGGATAGGTGGTATTCTATGAGTCATGTAAACTAAACTACCCAACACATGATCTTGAGTTAGCAGTGATCATACATGCATTGAAGATGTGAAGGCACTATCTTCTTGGCAGGATGTATGTGCCAATGAGTGATCAATTTGAGTTGAGGCATTTGTTTGACCAAAAGAATCTGAACACTCGACAATCTAGATGGTTGTCCATGATCATTGAGTTTGAGTTAGAGATTAGGTATATCAAAGGAAAGAAGGTCATGGTTGCAGATGCTCTTAGCATGTGGACACATGTAAATTAGATGGCATCTATGAGTTCCTATGGGATAGATTTACAAGATAGGATCTTGCAGGAAGGTTAGCAGGATGTCAAGTATATGGAGATTGTGCACAGGTTGCAGCAGAGTATAGGTACAGGTACAAGTAGTGGTATAGGTATGGGTACAGGTGAAGGTGCACAGGATTTGGACTATTGTCTTACAATGGATGCATTGGTTAGATTTAGGGACAATATATATGTACTAGATAACAGTGAGCTCAAGAAGGTGATCTTGAGGGAGTTTCATGTGAAATCATATTCAAGTCACCTAGGCTACTAGAAAACATTGACCATAGTGAAGAAATTTTATTATTGGCCAAATATGAAGAAGGATGTAGCAGGTTTTGTGGTTAGGTGTTTTGATTGTCAATGTGTGAAGACAGAGTGTAAGCATCCAGGTGGACTGCTACAGCCGATTGCCATTCCAGAATGGAAATGGGGGGTCATTTCCATGGAGTTTATCACAGGTTTGCCGAGGATAGTGAGACAACATGATTCCATCATGTTTGTTGTGGAAAGGTTGACAAAGGTTGCACACTTCATTCCAATGAAGTCCACATTCCCAGTTAGTGATGTAGCATGGGAATTCATCAGAGATGTGGTCAGATTGCATGGTGTTCTAAAGAAGATTGTGTCAGACAAGGATGAAAGCTTCACTTCCAAGTTTTGGAAGGACTTGTTTGCAGGTTTGGGCACAAAGTTGGCCTTCAATACAACTTATCATCCATAAACATATGGAAAGACTGAGAGGGCCAAAAGGATATTAAAGGACATGTTGAGGATGAACGTTATGCATCAACAACGAAAGTGGGAATGTTATCTTCCACTTGTAGAATTCACTTACAACAATGGGTATCAGGAATCTTTGAAGATGAATTCATTTGAGGCACTGTATGGGCAGAGTCACAATACTCCCATCAATTGGAGTGATCCAACTAACATGGTGTTGATTGGACCAGACATGTTGGCGGACATGGAATAGGAAATGCAGGTTATAAAGAAGAATCTAAAGGAAACACATGATATGAATAAGAGCTATGCAGATCAAAATAGGTTGTTCAAGGAGTTCCAGGTTGCGGAACAGGTGTACTTGTGCATCAAACCAAAGAAGAGCTCCTTACGGATTGGATCATGTGCCAAGCTGGCACCACGATTTTGTGGACCCTTCAGTATTATTGAGAGGATTGAGTCAGTAGCCTATCGACTTACATTGCCTCCGACATTGAAAGTGCATGATGTTTTCCATGTGTCATTGCTTAAGAAATATGTTAAATATGCTAATCATGTGATTGATTGGTTTGTATTGCAAGTGGAACCAGATGGAGAATTCTAGCTGGAGCCTCAGTGTATATTGCAGAAAAAATTCTCATGCTATGGAACCAAGAAGTCGAGTAGGTTAAAGTGCAGCGGAAGCAATTTGGGTCCAATGAAGCTACATGGGATATGGTGGATCAAATGTGGGATTTGTATCCTTCATTGTTTTCCAGTTGAGGCAAAGAAGTTTTGGTATGGTGTTTTGGTATATGTCTTTGGTATATGTTTTGGTACATGTTTGGTGATGTGTTGGTATATGTACATATGTATATGGATGTAAATATCGCCATGAGATATGTTATAAAGCTCCAATAAGTGGTATGGGTGTCATGTCATCATAATTTTCATGTTGTTATGTTGTCATGTTGGTTTGATTCTCAGCAGGGTTATCATTGTAAATACTGCATCGAGCTATGTTATAAATATCCATGGGTAATATGTTTTATTTTCAATGGTTTTGTGGGGGTATAGATGTGGTTGAACACCAAGGATGGTGTCCCCCAAGGGGGAGGGTTCTATGACAACCCTGGTGAAAATTCCATGTATTAAAAGTTAATAAAGTCAAAAATAGTAACCACGGTTGTTGGGACACTTATTTCAAGCCGAATGTTGGGAAAAACATCCTAGTGTGAGTGTTCATTTGGTTTATTATGGCTAAGGAAAATGGAAAACGAAATGGCTAAGGATTTGGAAACGCAAAATGGTATTTTTGGCACATTTATTTATGAAAATAATGGAAATTAGGAGAAAAGTAAGGCAAAAGGTCACTGGTTGCACGTGAAGAAAAAAATGAAGGAAAATAATGGAAAATGAAAAAAATAGAGGCCTAATTGATAAAAAGTATTATGAGGATTAGTTTGTAGCCTTTTGTCAGTTTAATTTTGGAGCTCTCTCATTATTCTCTCTCTCTCTCTCTCTCTCTCTCTCTCTTGGACACAGTTTTCTTGGAGCACTTTGGCATTGGATCAAGAAAGGCAAAGAAGGTAAGAGGAAGGAAGGAGTAAGAAAGAAAGAGTAGGATCAAGAAACTACAACATTATTCTTTGCAGGTATCGATTTTCATGCATACTTTCCTTGCTAGATTTGGCATGCATGGTATTGCACGTGGTTCTTTTGCTATTATGGCATGGGTTTTTCCAAGTGAGGTAGTGTTTTCAACCTAGCCTTTCCATTTCCAGATAGCCATGGTGTGATGAGGTTCTGATGTTTTGGTTGAGCTAGATCGCTAGATGGATTGGAAGCTGAGTGTGGTGGATCTCTGAATGATGGAACACATGGCCTAGTAACCCCTAAACCAGATTTTGGGTTGCAATAAAGCTGAATTTTGTGTTGCCTCGGTGGGCCTAGGAATCCTTGCCAGTGAATGGTGGGATATGTAGTAAAACCAAGAGGTGGATTTCTCTCCGTTGGCCCTAGTAATACTGGGTTGTGATATGTGGTAACATATAGAGAGTGGGTCTCAGTTTAGGGCCTAGTGATTTAGTGTGGATTACGGTAAAGTCTGGGAGACTAGGAGGCAGGAAAATTCCTCATGGTGTAGGTGGAGAAATCGGGTGGCTTCCATGCTTGTTTGGCCTAGTGATTTGGTGGAGGTCATGGTAAATCCTATTATTACATGTTTATTATGTTGGCCTAGAGATTCATGATGGATTACGGTAAGGCCTGGTTTCTATTGATGAGGGTGTGGTGGTTTAGCCTCGAGATTTCGTGGTTGGTTCTTTTGGTTTGACTCCCACATTCATGCTTGGAATATGGTATGGGGGTGAATGGTTGAAGAGAGATTTGGCTCATCCATTCTATGTTTAGGTGGAACGTGGTAGTCCCATCTTGGGTTTGGATTTTGCTTCATCAATATGAGGTTATTTCTCCTTGTATTTCTATGAGTATTATACTGGTTTATATGTGGATCATATGGTTGTGATTTCCTTTGTATTTATGTTGCTATTATGCCGGTTATGTATATGTTTTATGACAGTGGCTATGTATTGCTCTCATCATGTTTTTGCTTGTAAATGAATGAACAATGTATCTATGACCTAATATATGATAATGCAACAAATTGTATAAGGGAATAATGCTTCTTAGCGATTTTCAGATAAGAATGAGATCCTTATGCTTAAATTTGTTGTTTACACCTGTAGACTACATATTTGTGATATGTTTGATGAAATTCCTGTCATGGCTAGTAGGGGTCGAGTTAATGGCTTGTTCAAGTATTTGCATTTGAATCATCATTTCCTTGTTGCCTTTTTGTTCTGAAGGTGTCATTAAATCTTGGGAAATGACCTAGGCTCGGGGACTGGAAAAGTGGCTCAAATCCTGGGGATGTTGTCACAACACTAAGCAAAATAATCCTCGGACGCTGGCATTCCTTATCATGAGAGCATCTAGAGCCTCCTAGATGCTATCACAACCATATCATGGGAGCGTCCAGGGATCAAGTGGTCTAAAACCTCAGTGGGACCTAGGGGTTGGTTACTAGAAAGGTTGGGATGGTTCTTAGGAGTCCTGTTGATGATGTGGAAGTTTTTTATGATATGTTTCCGTCAATTCCATTTCCTTAAGGTCACCTAGGAGGTTGAATCCAATCATAGTATCCTCTTCTCACATGTTTACCCTAGTTGGCTGGTTACTTGGGTAGATGTGGGAGGAGGGTGTTACATAATGCTTAATTCAAATAATACTTATTTAGTATGTCTCAAACTTACATTGAATCAATTTTAATACATAGTTCCCATTGTCATGCCTTCATATTAGTAGGTATAATGAAGAGATGCAAGTAATATTCATAAATCCAAGCTAGTGGGGCAAGTAGTAAATGCAAGCAAGTAGAGTATTTAGTAGGTAAGTTCAATAAATTTTTGTACATGCATGCATGAGCTCCATAACTATAAGATTTTATTGTATAAAAATGATACCATTTTCTTTTTTGAACTATCATGATACAGGGAAAAATTGTTAATATTATTGTTTTTAATTTTTGTGGTGTGTAAAAAAATGACTAATAAAGAAAAAAGGAAAAAAAAAAGAAAAAACATAAAAATAATGACAAGCACAACATATCATGAAAATTTTCCTTACCCTTTAATTAACAAAATCAAAAATAATTTTCATTTGAAATTTGACAAAGAATATTTTATCTTAATTTTCATTTGCATGGGAAATAATTTTATGTCCTTCTATGACATGCTAGAGAGTTATTCAAGAGCAATGACGACTTCAATTTTGAACCCTTCTTAGAAGTACCTTATTGTATGCCATTTTTTTGAAGCTAATGCAATGCGATAGATTATAAACTTCTTTTTTAGAGTAAAACTTCTAAAAAAATTGTTTTAGAGTTATTAAGGATATTCTGGTAAATTTGTTAGGGTAATGGATTACTTTGAGTCTATAACATCAAATAGGAAGAAGAAATGGACAATTGGGATGGCTTATGGTTGAAGTTCATAACATTTTACATAACATGTTTAAGTCTTTACCAAGTAAATCACCCAAAAGCTAAAAAAAATAAAAAAATTAATGCAAATAATTATAAAAATGTATCAAATATAATTAAATCAATAACAATTATCGTACTAGCTTATTTAAATTTATGAAATTTATTAAAATGTATAATTATAAATACATTATTTTATATTTTATAGAAAACGGGTTTCAATTTTTTTACATATAATACTCTTTTAAAATAGTGAATTTTGTAATATTTAAAAATAATTGTTTACCACATAAAATTTTATTTCCTTCAATCATATAGTGATTACGAAAAATATTTTATAACAATATATAAGCTTTTACATACATTTTGGCTTTTGTAATGCCTTCCCCTCTTTTCTTTTTCTTTGTCACTTACACATAGTTGAGTCCATAAGATGAAATATCAATCTAGAATACCAAAATCTATGTTTTATCTATCAAATTTTGAATAAAGATAAAAGTTATGGTAACTAAAAGTAGTGTGTAATAACATGATCTAAATCATGAACTTTGACATATTCAGGTGAATTTAATTTGCTTTTCTCCATATCAAAGGCTAGTTATGTCTTTCACTATACTTTCAACTATCTATTTGTTGCCAAATTGTTTTCTCAAACAAACTTATACATCTAACTACGTCCTCTTGAAACATTGATTCTTGCTTTATGATATGGAAATTCAACATTTTTCTTATTTTCAAGTACATTGCAATAGCATAGGAGAAAGTGTTTTTTCTACCTCCTCATTTTGACATATTTGGCATAATCATTCCTCCCATTACTCCTTTGGTTGTTCCCATCTTCTTGTTTTTCATGTCACCTTGTTTGCATTGATTCTTAATTGTGTTATCACATATTTTTTAAACGCAATGGATGTTAAACTTCCAGCAATTTTGCATTTTCATCTCTCCCACTATGTTGAAGGTGTCTATGTAATGTGTACTATACACTACTACAAAAAGACTTATAGGAGGGGTCGTTATCCACCTCCAAAAGTGGGATTTAGAGGCAGTTTTAGCATAGGGGAAGTTTTTTAAACCTGCTCCCCCCCCAAAAAAAAGAATTGCCTCTAAAAGTCAAGTCTTTTAAGGACATTTTTTCAATAGATACAAACCACCCCCAAAAGTGGATTTTTGAAGGTGGTTTGGAATACCACTTGAAAAATGAATTTTGGAGGCATTTTTTTAAAGCCCGCTCTACCCTGCCCCCCAAAAATCATCACCTCTAAAAGTTAAGCCTTTTAGGGGTGGATTTTGAAGAGATATGAACCACCCCAAAAGTGAATTTTATGGGCAATTCCAATTGCCCTCAAAAGTCACCTTTGGAGCCACTTTTGGGGGCAGCTTGGAACCCCCTTTAAAAGGTGATTTTTGGGGGCAATTTTTTAACCCCCCCCCTCCCCCCAAAAATCATTTCCTCTAAAAGTCAAGGCTTTTAGGGGTGATTTTTGAAGAGATATGAGCAACCCCCAAAAGCAACTTTTAGGGGTAGCTCCAACCACCCTCAAAAGTCACCTTTCAAGGTTAGTTATAAACTCCCCCGAAAAAGTCACTTTTGGGGGTGATTTGAAATCCCTCAAAAAGTGACTTTTGGGGGCAGTTTAAAACCCCCTCATAGTCACCTTTTGGGTCAGTTAAGAACCCTCCATGTAGCGACTTACAAGGGGGGTTTAGAACCCCCAAACGTAAGAAATTTTGGGGCCATTAAGATCCCCTCGCCATCGGAACTTTTGGAGGCATTAGGACCCCCCCTCGTAGTAGATTTTTGGGGTGTTAGGAGGCCCCTTTGCACCAACTTATGAGGGAGTTTTAGAACCCCCTTGTAGCAATGTTGGTGGCACTAAGAACCTCCCTTGTAGAAGCAAACAAGGGGGTTTTACAACCCCCCTTGTAGCAACTTACATGGCCGGTTCAGAACCCCCCTCATATCAATGTTTGGGGGCATCAGGAGCCCCCATTGTACTATCTTTTGGGGTTATTAAGAGCCCCCCTTGTATCAACATACGAGGAGTGTTTATAATCTCATCTCGTCAAAATCCCTAAGAATAACCAGCTATTAACACAAAAATATCATTTATGTTCTATACAAATACGGCCACTATCTCTCACAAAAGGATAAAAATAAAAGTAGTGATAGTGCTTGGAAAAAACAATTTACATCTGAAATAGCCTTATAACACACATAAAATAACAACATATCATATGTCATCATTACCATAATAAGAACAAAAATGAAACTACGATAGTGATTGTCTTCATATACGTTAAAATTTGAAGGCAATAGAGGTGGACTTTGAAAATATTCAAAAATTTCCCATAAAAAATTCAATATGTGCATTTCCATAAAAGTTAATAATGGCATTCAAGTAAACAATATAGTCAATTAATTGACACATGCACATTCAAAATAATTAAGAGTATGAAAATGTAATTTTTACTTTCATTACATATAATAATGGATAAATAAATATAGATAATACTTATCTATCAATATCAAACCATGTTCCTTCACAATATTGCCAAACATAATTTGTGTCACCATTACCTATAACTTTATCATATTTTCATTTTATCCCTTCAAAGCCTACACCACTTGATAGGTCTAGATACTCCAATTCAGACATGTTACTATTTCACAATCCATTTGGAGGGCATGTGTGTACCACATACCAATCATTCTCTACAAGATCTTGTACATAGAATGCTTGTTTTTCTTGTGATGCTAGAATAAATGTATCCTTAATTAAGCATTTCTTTAGATTTACCATTGTGAAAAAAATTTCATCAACTTTCATTCAATTCTTCTTGTGTACATCTATATAATCACTTTTGAACAAGGGATACCTCACAAAATGGAAGTCCAACATGATTATTTCTTGTATCACTCCATAATATGTTGTCGTTTAACATCTAGGATTTTTGTATTTTGCACTTGATCCCATTAGGGCTTTTGCATCTATACACACACCACTATTTTGGGTGGCCCTAATATTCTCTAAGATGTTGATTTGAAATCCATACCCATTGATTTGGTATCCCTCATACTTAGTTACATATTTCCTTGGGCCATGTGCTAACCATTTAAGGTTATTAGAGATATTTTCTTTTCCTTCCTATTGTAAATTATGAAATGTTGTTAGAAAACCATGAAATTTCAAAATCTATAAAAGGAATCTTAGTTCCATACATCATAATAGCCTTGTTCAATGAATTTGAAATAATTATAATATAATATATAAAAAAACATGTCATTACCTTCTTACTGAACAAATCGATAAATTTTTGGCTGTGGATATTTTGTTACATGGCTTCATCTTTTTGGATTGGATGTTTCCATTGACAATTTCACTCAAGTGCATCCTAATGTTAAATAATTTCAATAAACTTATTTTTCAAGATATTTAAATAAAATTAGAAAAATCGTTTTATAAGGTTGTGTTTATTACTTACTCTATCCATGGTTGAACTTCATCTATATTGTGCAATACCCACATTTAGGCTTGTAACAAAATGGTGTTATCCATTTCAATTGAAGTCCCACTAGATAAGAGCTTCCCATAATGACCAACATCTCCCTATTCATCATGCAAAACTTCACTTCTACTAGTCATGCTTCCAATATATTCTATATTGTGGACATTTGCAACACAAAATTTGATGGATTCTTCACAATGTAGTTTTCGATTATGCACCCTTCAAGCCTATTCTTGTTCTTCACGTAAATTTTGAAAAATTTCATGTTCCTTGAAAGAAACAAAAAAGTTGCATTTGAAATTAAAAGTATGAATACATATTTGTTAGTGATATAGTAGATGCATATAATATGTTGGAATTTATGTACACATTAAATTTCACTAATCTTTCAAAATGGTACATCCATTAGTATGCTATTGAGCCACATTAATATAGCTCTTGTACCAAGTGGTGAGCCCTCATATTGCACCAAGAGGGCTACAACTCCCAAAGGGTCTTCAAATTTACTTATCAACTCGGGGTTTCATACAAACTTAGAGGTGTCAGTGCTATATACAGAGTAGATGCATCATTCTACTCATGCCACACTCATTTTTGTTTTTGGCCATGGTGTGGGTATGTGGAATGGGTTCCTCTTCTTCTTCCCTAATAGGATCTTCAAAGATCTCAAGTTGTTCACCTAAGGGATCCTCTAACTCCCCTGAAATTACAAAAGGAAGTTTGTAGTCATTGAGGAAGAGTGAAGGTTGACTATTTGATGGTGTGGGGGTATTTGGCAAGAATTTGCCTAAAGTGTCTCTACTCCTACGAGGCATGAAATAATTTTTTCTTTTTATGTGTTTTTCCAAAACTAAATGCAAAACAGAAAGGAAAGCATCAATAACATTTACCTACTGAAATCAAAATAGAAAGGAAAGCAGAAATTACATATACCTATACACCTCCCTGAGAATGATGCAAAAAAGATGGTGAGCATCGGTATTGCACCAAGAAAGCTGCAACTCCCAGAGGCTCTTCAAATTTACTTATCAACACAGGTGACAATGCTATATACATAGTAGATGCATCATTCTACTCATGCCACCCTCAGCTGTGTCACTTGATCATTAGGGTTCCAGACCATTCCTCTACTGAACTAAAAGGAGACTAACTAGTGAAAGCATAATGCAAAGGCTAGTCATAGTGTAGAGAAAGTAAATGCTTTTCAACTCAAAAATGAATGTTGTCAACTTGTAACTATTATAAAATAAGACAAGACTTATGCTAATCTATAGAAAGGAAACTATTCTAAATTTCACTCAATCATCTAGCTACCAGAGTTTCTTGAAAATGAAAATTTATCCTACCAATTCATAATTCAAGAATGCATGCATTGACTATCTAATTCACACTTGTAGAGCAAATAAATTGCTAATTTATAAATTCAGAATGAAAGAACTAATGCTATTTGATCTTGCAGGAAAGGAAAAGGAATGAGGGGACTGGTCTAGGTGTCACTTTTGGTCGTGGAGCCTAAGCTGAGGGGTCAAACTACCCCTAAAATAAGCTAGCTTGTCATTGTAGGTCAAAACATGTTGTTATAGGTGTGCTACAAGATGTTGTTACAAGATTCCTGTACTACTACAAGATGTCTTGAAATGTTACAGGAAGTTGGTTGAGAGGGTTTGGAGGTTAAGAATGGTGAGATTAGGTGTTTTAAGGATGTATGAAAGTCAGGGGAAGTGTAGGGAAGGTGATCAAAACCCTTAGCCAAGATCACCACTTCAAGAAGGCCTGATTTGGGCTAAGATGGCTGCTCATAGTGACCAAACAAAAAAGATCTAGAACATGGATTGGAATGCATCAAAAGAAGGTGGAGAATACCTAAATGGAGTTGGTGAAAGGGGTCCTTGCCTGCAGATCCAACAACCCTGCAACAACACATGCACTTGTTGCTCTTTTCATTTGAAAAATATTACAAGTAATGTGGAAAAGATGAATTGAATTTAGAAAAAGCTATCTAACTAATGCTAAACACTTGATCTATGAAATGAACTACCTTCTAAGCTACATAAATCACATGAGAAGAAAAATACCAAACGTAAATCTTTCTAAGAAATCATAAACAAACCATCTCACTAATGCTAAAACTTGATCTATGCAATAAACAAGAAATCACACATTGTTTTTGGGTTGTGATGGTGGGGTCCTTTAATCATGTTCCCATTAGGGAGATGAGATAGGGATCATTGTCACAAACTTTTTGAGGAATTATACTCTACTGAACTACAACAACTAATCAACCTTCTAAGCTAAAGGAAACATGAATAAGCAACAACTAATCAATATTCTAAGCTAAAAGAAACATGAATAAACTTCATCAACTACTCAACATTCTAGGCCAACAAGAATATAGATACATGAGACGAACTTAGGTTGTTAGGGTTGGGCCCTAACCCAAGATCTTCAACCTTCTGAATTAACTCAATGTAAGATCAAAACAGAACTCCTCATTATCATTCCAAAAAATTCAAATACATCATCAAAATAATAGTCAAAAGTGTTTTAGCTCAATGGCCTCTTGGCAATAATAAATACTTGAATCCTAATGAGTTCCTTAGCCTATTTATTTATACAAAAATGGGTCTACCAACAGCTCCCTAAAAATAGGGATATTCGACTTGCACTGGCTCAACTGCCAATGAACTCGGCCTACTTGGTTGCCAATGAAACCGAGTTGATGAGATGTAGAGTGGGGATCTTTGAATGATTGGAAGATTTAAGGAGGTGGACAACCTCCTAGAATCTCTCTTGCTTGTCTACTCTGAGCTCTTGCACTCAAATCAACTCAAAATTGTTCTAATTCCTACATTTAACACACATTAGGCCACATGACATAGCAATGCATCTTTACTCCTCACACTAAGCATAATATAACAAATTTTGTAGATAAATGTGAGAAAAATATAATTTAATAAGTTGGAGGATGGCATTGTGACCCATTTAATATACCTATTGATGAGCCTCATCACCAAGCGTACAGTCAAATGTATCATTATATCAAAGAATGATTGGGGGGGGGGGGGGATATTTTTCAGGTAAGCACACCATCTCCACGATATCATATTCTAATTTTTCAAGATTTTTTGGATCCATGACTTTTGTAAAAAAATTCCTATAAATGAAGCAAAGCCTATAAATGGTGTTTTTCATAGATTTTGGTAACACATGGCACCTTTCTATTGGAAGGAGTAGTTGCATGAGAACATGGAAATCATGTGCTTTCATACTATGAAGCTTAAGCTCTTTCGTGGACGTATGATTTCTAGGATTTGAGCTATAACCATCATGGACTTTTAATGCGAATACAACAACACAAAGTGTCTCTTTCTCTTTTTTTGAAAGAGTGTGTGGTGCAAGTGGAAGAAATATTTTTTTGCCTTGATCTTGTGGCCATAATGACCTCCTTATATCCAAATGGTGTAAGTCATCACAAGAATTTTTCCCATCCTTTGATTTTTCCTTTTATATCGAGAAGGGTTCCAAAAATACTTTCACATACATGTTTCTATGTGTTACATCTAAAATGTGATATATTAGGAGTTTCTACATCCAACCATATAACAATGAATTCATTATAATATTGGAAGAAAAATCAAATCATGGATTCAAATAATACATATAAACATAATGAAACCCTTCCAGCATCACATAATTAATAATTAACTAGAGTTAATGTGTGTACATATCTCCCAATATGAAAAACTGAATAAAATTGACCTTTTTTCCACACAATAGTGTTCGAATTTTCACCTTTCTTTTTTCAAGTTTTTATTTTATTTTCACCCTTCCCCAAGTTCTCTTATTTTCCTTTTATTTCTACAAAAAATTATGAAAATTTTACAATTTTAGGTGCAATGTAATGATCGACCTTCCCATTAAATGGTCCTTTTGAGAACGATACTTATGATTTATTGGAAAATATTCCCTATGTCTCATGTACACACTTCATACTATATTTAATATACTCTAAATCTATGTTCCTTCCACATACGAGACATGCATAAAACCCTTTAGTCATGCAACCAACCATATTTTCATAAGTGGGAATGTCATGGATTACACACATCAATATAGCCTTCATATTAAAAAATAACATTCAATGAGTATCATATGTCGTGACTCTTTCATCCCACATTGCCTTTAGTTCATCAACCAAAGATTTTAGAAATACATGTGTCATTTCCCGGTTTCTTGTGACCATATATTAAGAATGGTAATATACAAAAGTTCTTTTTTGTGCATAACCATGGTGCTAGGTTATATGTGATTAGTACTACTAGATAAACACTATATACACTACTTAAGTTTCCAAAAGGATTAAATCCATCCATTACCATTGCAAGTAGCACATTTCAAGGATCACTGGAAAAATTAGGCCATTTAGAATCTATAGTTTTCCATGCTGGGATACCAATTGGGCGGCACATTATTCCATCATCACTTGGATTCTCATGATCCCACCTAATTTTCTATGCGATGTGTGTAGAGCTATAACATTTATAAAAAAACAACAAAATGTTTATAATATATGCATTCCAATACTTAAGAAGAGTAAATAAGTTGATTTGTGAGTATTTTGATAGTGCATGAATGTGCATGCTATAATGGAATTAAAAGAGTTCAAAATCATCTCTATACATTCTCTTTAACCTTGGTACTCTAGGGAAATACCACCACAACAAAACTCTGTGATTAACATCCCTTTTTGCATTTAGAGAACATTTTTTGTTCTATTTGCATCCATTTATCAAATATGGTGCAAAATTTGAAGCAAAATTTGCACCAGTTTTTGCACCAAGCCTTGCACCCAGTTTAGCACCAGGTGTGGCACTAGGCCTTGCATGATGTTTTGCACCAAATTTTGCACCAAGCCCTGCACCATCCTTTGCACTAGGTTTTGTACCAGGTTTTGTGTCAAGTTTGGCACCTAAATTTTGTTTCTCCTAATTTTGCATCCTCTATTGCATCCAATTTTTGTTCCTACATGAGCATCATTTTTTGCATCCCCTTTTGCACCAAGTTTCGTGTCAAGGTTTTTGTCTAGTCTTGAATCTACTTTTTTTGCATCCAATTTTGCATCTTTTTATTGTGTCCACTATTGCATCCACTTTTGTTGTGCCACAATTTGCACCTAGTTTGGAACCTACCTTTGAACCCACTTTTTCTTCTAATTTTGCATCCTCATTTGCATCTATGTTTACATCAAAATTTGCATGTATTTTTGCATCCCTTTTTTTATCCACTTTTGTGTCAAGTTTTGCATCGGGTTTTAAGTCTCATTTTTCATCTACTTTTGCATCAACTTCTATTACATCTTCTTTTTCATCCAATGTTGCACCCATGTTTACATCTACTTTTGTATCCCTTTTTGCATTTTTTTTTTTCCATCAAAGTTTGCTTCTTTTTTTGCATCTATCATTGCATCCACTTTTATTCCGCCATAATGTGTATCATGTTTTGTACCTACTCTTGAAGTCGTGTTTTCTTCTAATACTTTTGCATCAAAGTTTGCATCCAAATTTGCATCAAATATTACGTCTTTTTGCATCCACTTTTGTGTCAGGTTTATGCATGGGGTTTTGTATCTTGTTTTGTATCCACTTTTTCATCTACTTTTGTTGCATTCATTTTTGCATCCAATTTGTTGTCCATTGTTGCATCAACATTTGTGTCCACTTTTGTATCCCTTCTTGCATCTTGTTTTGCATCTGAGTTTGCATCTTCATTTGTTTCTTTTGTTGTATCCACTTTTGCATCCATATTTGTTGAGCCACAATTTCTTCCATGTTTTGCATATATCATTGCACCCACATTTTATTCCACTTTTGCATCCAAAATTGAATCCTCTTTTCCATCCAAGGTTTCATCGAATATTGTGTATGTTTTTCTATCCCCTTTTGCATTGAATTTTACATCATGTTTTGCATCTCATTTTGCACCTACTTTTGCATCTACTCTTGTTACATACAATTTTGCATCTAATTTTGTGTCCACTATTTCACCCATGCTTGTGTCCATTAAATTTTACATCTTATTTTGCATCCAAGTTTGCATCCTTTTGGCATCCAATTTTGTGTCCATTGTTGCATCCACTTTTGTTTCACCACAGTTTGCGCCAAGCTTTGCACCTATTATTGCATCCATATTTACTTCCACTTTTGAATCTACATTTGCATCCAAGTTTGCATGATTATTGCATTTTTTTTCTTCTCATGGTCAATTTTACCATTTCTTCACATAACATAATGGTCACAGGTGCATCCCCACTAGGAGGATTCCCTACATTTACCCCTTGTGAAGGTGCAATATTTGCAACAATCATGATTTGGTATTGTTGCTATGGTGGGAAAGGATTGTTCAACACAATAGGTTGTGTGGCGGGATTTCACTAAGTATTGTTCTCATTGACCTCGTCCAAATGTGGACAATTATTTTTTATATGGACCCTAATATAAATCTTACACAGGAACTTTAGCTTTCACTCTTTCTTTCCCCCGACATTGGCGTTTGGAGCTTATGGTTCTTTCTTCTCATTCAAAATAGTTTTCTTATTCTTCTTCTTTTTACCACCCGGTTATTGTGGTCTACCTAGTCCTATGGACTAAACCAAGTTAATGGTGGTTGTTTGGACATAAGTTTTATTTGTCTTGGTTGTAGGTGTAGTCAACACAGGAATATGAGAAATAACTAACTAGTTTAACCTCCCAACCAACTGAATATAACCCATTATTCAAAATTATAAGAGTTTGGTTGTTCCATTGTGATTATCTCTTTACTAATGCCTTACACATAGCATGGATATGGAGGAAGTCCCAAACAATCTTCAATTTGATTCAAGTGTTTCTTTAGGTTCTTCATGGAAAGTTGTAACTCATCGAACATGAGGAGAAATTCCTCCTTGGACTCATTGTGATCCAATAATACAGTACCCAATAAAATTTTTAAATGCAAGTAGATATCAACAATATATATGTATTAGTAGTATATTCATCTAGTGTGTGTTGTGTTAAGAACCGAGTATGCTACCTCTCTAGCCACTTCGATATCTATCAGACATCTGTGCTTTCCTACAATGTCATGTTTCATTGCGATTATTTTTTCACGAATATTTAGTGAGTGTGGATGCAATACAAAGGTGTTGAAGTTTAAACTTTCTACTGGGCTCAAAAGCCTCGATTTATGTAGTGGGCCACTCCACGTAGGCTTTGAGTGCATCGACAATGCGTTGTAATCTTGAATCAATGATAACACAAACTTACTTAAATATGAATGTTTGCTTAAGACATGTAAGTGAAGAGTAGTGGAAGCCAAGGAGGAGAGGAACTTGGGAGATGAGGGATTTTCTCAAGGATGGATTTAGAGAAGAACTTAAAGGTGACAGATTGTTCCTTACTTGAAAATATATATCCAAAGAAAAGGAGAAACCTAGCCAAACCTGACTATAATAGTCTAAGTGAGGGGTTTAAAGTTGACACGAAAAAAAAGAAAAGAGAAAACAATGTAACTGATGCATGGGGGATGCACTAGGAGAGAACAATAGAAATAAAGGAAACAACAAAGGGTAGCAAATTATCCACTTTATAGGGTTAATGTAGTATCCCTAGAGAAAACCTCCTATGTAATTATTATAGTTGACCAATAATAGCCCTTGAATGCTAACAATTGAATACATTACAAGGCCTTGTAGCTTGAATTAACATATGCCTTGTGCAAACTATGACTAGTTCTTGGAGCAACTGGAAACACCTACAGATTATGAGTGTTCTACAAAGGCTTGTAGGTTGATAATGAACCCAATGACGGCTCGATAAATACATACCCCAATAACATAACTAATATCAATTTCAACTCAGTTGCAACCATTAAACCAATACTAGTTCCAGAGGGGCCAGAAACCAAATTGGAGTGATGTCAAATGATCCTCCAAGCAACTTCATGATGGCTTGTTAATGACATTAGGGAGGGTGCATGGCCACATCCTCATATGTGAGTGCTTGATGAGATGATGATCATGCACTCTTCAACTTGGCATGTATTAGTCATTCCATCGAGGGGAGATTCATATTTGTAAGTATGACATCTCAAAACTTTAAATTCAAATTTAGTTAATAAACATATAATAACCTAATATTTACAATAAAATATTTTTCTAAGCATATGCACACTCCCTCTTTATGTATACTTTATTCTATGCATATTTCATTAAAAAATTAAATAAAGATAGTCATAAAACATGTCTAAAAAATTCCCTTTACATGTATGTAGTTATATGTATTATAAGGATTATAATAAAATTAATAATACGAAGTTGTATAGATAGAGATGTGAAATTTATATATAATACAAATAGTATTATAAAGAACAAGCATATGTCCATCTTAATTACGAATCTATTAAGTATCGAGAGGGATCATATCTTTCGGCATTTTCTCAAATTTTTCATTGAAAATGAGTTTGCATCTCAAGGGATTTGATCCCTCTCGGAATTTGATAAAACCAACAAATATTTATCTTAATTCCAAATCTATCAAGTGTCGAGAGGGATCAAATCCCTCAAGGTGCAAATGTTTTCTTAAGTTTTGCACTCAAAAGGAGGTTTACATCACTAGAAGTTCAATCCTTCTCTATGCTTGGTAGAATAAGAGTAAAGATAAATATTTTAATCATTACAATCTCCTTTCGTATTTTACAAATATAGAATAACATAAATTAATATTAATTTTACCATACTCTACTATAATTTAGAAAAATAGAATATATACATAAATTAATATAGATTTTTGTATTTTAGAGAATGAGAATGTACCTTCAACCTCAATTAATCTAAGAATGAAAATTCATCCCGATATCGAAATTAAATATTAATATAATCCAGAATATTTTTTAAGAGAATGACTTCTTCAGATTAATCACAATAATATTTTTGGGGTCAATGTTCCAAATTCATCATCATGACATAGATGGAGGAAATAAATAATGCAAAAATGTTTGAATTCAATAAAAATCAAATAAAAATGAAAGTCAACATTAACCAATCAAAAACCAATAAAATAAAATAAATTATTTTAAACATATAAAACATAAATAATAAAAATAACAAAGGAAAATATAAATATTTATAAGATGAATATATTAAAAAATAATTAGTTAGAAGGTATTATTAAAAGCAAAAGAAACATTCCTTTTTAATTTGAATGAAAAGTTAGAAAAAGCCCTATAAAATAAGGAAAAATATGAGGGTTAATGGATTAATTAGATATTATATATATCAATAGAAAGTAAAAAGAAAATTAACTTTAATTAGTAAAAAACTAATAAAAGAATTAAAATTATCTAAAATAGAAAAGAGAAGTTAACTTTAATTATAAAAAACTAACAATAAATATTTTATCTAAAAATATATACATACATATACTATTTATAGATATAAATAAAAATTATTAAAATATTATTAAAAAAATATTATTAAAATTGAATGAAAATAAGGCTAATAGGGAAAGCTAAATATAACTAATGTGAAATAAAAATTGGTTTTTAATTAAAAATAAAAATAAAAACTATTTTTTTGAATTAAATAATCAATAATTAAATTTTCTCCTATGTTTTCCCTCATTTATTTATTTATTTTTGAATTTCTTTAGATTATGGTTTTTTCATCATTTGTTAAATTTCTTTCCTACTCTCTTTTTTCCCTCCTTAGATATCTATAAACTCTATCAATATATCTGGGTTTTTATTTTTGTGGAATTCATATATCCATTTGCTACATCTAGTTCGCTCATACAAATGCTCATACATGGCTTGATAGATCCAATTTGTTAATACACATATTTGCTAGAAGGGTTTGCTAGATCAAGTTCACATATACAGGGGTTTGCTAGATCTAGTTTTGCTAATACAGGGGTTTGCTAGATCCAGTTCATTGATACAAAGGTTTTCCATATCTAATTCGAAGATCAAGTGATTTTTATAGCTAATTCTTTGACATAGGGGCTTTAGATAGATGATTTTTATTGTTCTGGAATGCATATATCCATATCTAACACAAGGGTTTTAGATAGAGGATTTTTATTATTATGGAATCCATATATCCATAGCTAGATCTATTTCCCTAATACACAAGTTTTGATAATGTAGGTACACCAACAATACTACCTGGGTTTTGATAAAAAGATTTTATTGTTGTGAGATTCATATATCCATAGCTAGATCTACGACTTTGATGCACAAGGTTTGTTAATGCATGTTTAACAATGATAAGAGCTCCATAACTCATAAGCAAAAGAAGCATTAAGGTTTGAGCACCAAGTTTTATACACTTACTCCAGTTTTTATTGTTGTGAAATGCATATGTCCATAATAGTTATAGTTCAATGAAACTACTTAACCCATTCACTAGATAATATAGAATCATCGTAGCTATATTGAATGGCTAGATATCTTTTATTGTAACTATCACCATGGTATATAGTAATCCATATCATTTTGACCTAACAACTAATAAAAGTGTTTTAATAATGCAGGTCCATCAAATGCATTCACACATGAGAAAAATAGATTCGCAGTGGAGGGGAAAGACATGCATAATTTTAATGTTATGATTTTACATTTGCACTGTTTCAAGCTGCATCATTAGAATTTGCGAGTGGATTCTCCTGTTGCCCAAGGTTATGTGCATGTTGAGGCCTTTCCATATCCCACCCCCTCCATATATCTAGTATACGTTGTGTTCATACCCCTAGTATATTCGATTTGTCACTTCTACTACAATGGTTTCTTCTCCTCCATTGGCTACCTCACCTATTTTCTCTCCTCTGGCTCCTATATTTGAGGCTTCAATACCATTGAAAGTAGTAGAAACAACATGGAATCCTACACCTAAGGCATCACCGCCACTAGAAATAGTAGAAACATCCATAGCAGCTACATCCATTCTCTATTGCCAAGTTGTACTTTTGAAAGGTAAAACATTAGACGTGGACCATCTAAATCATATGACAACCTTTGAACTATTCTTCATATCTTAGATATTTTAAAAAACCTCTAACCTTATGTATATGATACCATCTAAATCATATGGAAACCTTTAGACTTTCTTCATATCTTAACTATTTTACAAGGTTGCTAACCTTATGTATATGATACCAACATTGTTTGGTTACAAAATTGATGTATATGATACCAACGATGTTTGGTTACAAAATTTATGAATATGATTCTCCCACTTGTATGTTCAAGCTTTCATTTGTTGAATAATGGTGTGATCAAGGCTCACCACATATCAATACACTATAAGATTAAATTTTATATGCCTTATGTACATTTTGAAAATTATCAACATTATTTTGATGGAGAACTATTATGTATGATTATACTATTATATTTGGATAGATGTTTTGAATTTACATTAGAATAGCGATATTCATGAAGGATTTTGATATGTGTAATCGCACATTTGAATTTTAGTTGATTTGATTGAAGATGACTATGATATTATTAGTATTATATTGTTACTTTATATATGTGTTGAAAATTGTCAATGTATTTTTATGAAGAATTATTATGTATGATGGCGTTACTATTTATGGATGGATGTTGTAAATTTACCTTAGAATAATGATATTTGTGAGAGGTGTTAATTTGGTAGCCGTATATGTTTATTGAAAATTGTCAATGATTTTTTTTATAGAGAATTATTATATATGATGATACTGTTATTTCTTGGATGGATGTTTTCAATTTCCTTCAAATTTACTTACAAAAGTTATGTTATCAATTTTAATTACGATATCTTAGTTAATGATATTTGTAAATTATAATATATCTCACTATGTAATTGAAATCAGTAAAATGAACCCATAAAGGGGGTCATAAATGGAAAGAAAAATACATTCTAAACAAGAATCCAAATGTGGATGTAGTTATGGATGTAAAAATGTAAGTATAGTTGGATTTTAAACTATGCGTCGAGACAAGAAGCAAACAAGGAAAAAAGAGAGGAATTTAAATTAGAAGTAAAAAAAGGTGAAAAGCTAGACATAGAAGGGAACAAAACAAGGCATAAAAAAGGATACCCAGGGTGCAAACAAGGACGCAAAAATGGACACTAAACTAGATGCAAAAAATGAAACTCAACTAGACATAAAATTGAATGCAAAATGGGATGCCAAGTTGGATGCTAAAAAGAAACAAAAAAGGATGCAAATTTAGACACCAAATGAGGATGCAAAGAATGGTGTAAAATTGGGATGCAAAATTGAGCTAAAAAAATGGTGAAACCAAGGACACCATATTTGATTCCAAAAATGATGCATAACTAGATGCAAATTTAGACTCAAACCTAGGCGCAAAATGAGATGCAAATGTGGACACAAAATGAGGAAGACAAAATGATGAAAATTTGGATGGTGGAAAGGATGAAGAATTAGACACCAAAAATGATGCAAAATTGGATGCAAAAAATAATGCAAAAATAGGCACAAAAATGGGTGCAAAACCAGATGCAAAAATAGATACAAAATTAGAAGCAAAAACTAGCATAAGATTAGATGCAAAAACTGACACAAACTGGATGCAAAAAAAGGCATTAAATTGCATGCAAAATATGGTGTAAAACTTGATGAAAACGATGGAATAAAACTAGAAGCAAAGAATGGCACAAATAAGAAGAAAAAAATGATTGAAAAACATATGCAAAAAATGGTGCAAAACTAGAAGCAAAACCTGTCGTAAAACTAGATGCAAATCCTGATGCAGAATATGATGTGAAACAAGATGCAAAATATGGTGTAAAAAAGGATGCAAAATCTGGTGCAAAAAAGATGCTTTAAAAATTGTACAATAGAGCCGGTTTTAGCACCAGGCTACTCATCCTAACTGGAAAAAAAATGCACTAAAATATGGTGCTAAATCTAGAGCAAATTGCTTGTTTTTTTGTAGTGTACCTCGACACGTTTTGTGGGACACCTTTACACACATTTATAGAATTAGCATCAACCTTCCATGTACATTTACCACACGTTAGGCATATGTCTTTACTTTCATATTTTCGTCGTTATAAAATGTAATCAATTTGACATGAATGTATCCTTTCATAGTTCTTGTGGTCAACCTTTTTGTAACATATGTAGAATTTGGAAGTGTATTTTCTTTAGGAATAATTTCTTTATGGAACTTCAACAATTAGGTGAAACTTGTGTCAGATCATCCATTTTTCACTTTAAGGTTATACAATGTCACAATGGCCAATAGCTTAATGAAACTAGTGAAACCTATGTGAAATGGTATCTTGGAATCTTCAATTAACTTTTGGTATTGATTAATATCATTCATTTCATCCATTGATTTTGTTTGGCCATTTTCAAAAATCACATTTGGATCTTCATTAAAACATTGGTAAACATCATTCACCATTTCAACGATATGATCATCAATCATGGTTGCATCATCGTCATTGTCATTCTCAAGGACTTCAATATCATTCATAAGAAATGTCACAAACTCAACAACATGATTATCATATTGATGTTTGAATATGTGTTCATCACCCTGTCAATTTGGAAATCACAAAATACAATATAAAAAAAAAATGGAAACATCAATTATTTCCCATATAAAATATCCTTATAGAAAAATGTAAAATTATTTATATAATTGACTCTCATACAACATTGTATATGTAATATTTTATCTATATAGTTTCTTTATGTAAATTGAAATTTATAAGTAACATTATCTATATGGAAATGATACTTTAATTCAACAATATCCTATAATCATACCTACTCTCTTTTGATGGAAAAAACAAATTTTAAAAGAACTCATTATACCATGAATCATCAAGTAGCTAAAACAACTAAAACACTGGCACATTTTTTAGAGGGGCATATAATGGTCATCTTATCCTCTGAATGCCTCATAGAAAACTCTATGAATTCTTCAACCTCATATTGATATTCCTTTGACATTCTACATACAACTAATTTGTGTATCACATAAAAATAAATAACCAAAGTTAGAATAAAGACAGTGTGTATATTATATCCTAATGAAGAGCCGAATATAAAAATTATACCTCAAATTTGAATTTGTCCAATGCTCCTTTTGCCATTTGAAAATAAAATCAACCTAATTTCCGCCACTCGGTCCTCAAGATTTTGGCTCTTAGATACTTAAAAATATATGGGTACCTGAAGAAATTGAATGTTGATGTTAATTTCACATTAACGTTACACATGAGCCAAAAATGCAACAAGTGTTAAGGAGGGATTGGTGGGGTTTAGAGTGGAAATTTTCACACAAGTAAGATGAAATAATGTAATGTTGTTAATCTATATTTTTATTCACCATGACCATTTTTGTATGTTTCCTTGTATGAATTTTTTATGCGAGTTGCAACTCATGATCAAATGGAAAGTGTGCATCACTTTGATGAACTATTTATTCTATTACATTTTGACATCACAATTACAGTATTGAGTTCTGAAATTAGAGTTTTGCTAAGTGGGAGTAATTAAAAGGGATCATGTTGGGGTTAACTTTGCAAATGTATGCCTTGGACATCAATGGAAGGTGTGGTGGAGTCTCAAATAAAAAAAATTATTGTGTGAGGTGAAGAAATGAAGTTTTGCTAATTTATTTGTTTTTATGTTAAAATCACATTTTAATTGTTTTTAGGTTAAAATCACATTTCAAATGGTTGTAAATTACTAAGAGGTTGACCCTGTTAAGCATGGGACATGACACTTCACCTTATCTCATATGTATATACACACATGAGACTTGTGGTAGCCTTTATTTTCAAGCACATTTCCAAAGCTTTATAAATATTTTATATTAGAAAAGGGGTGAAATCATTAAATTTTATTAGTTCTTAAGTAAAGTTTAATAACATTAATATGATTTAAATAAAGTTAATAGCCATCACAATGCTAAAATGTGTACATCTTTCAAAATTCGTCGAGTCTCCAGGATGTGATCGACAATAGAGAAGGAAGTGTGCATCCCCCACCTTTTGAGCTTTAACGGTAGGGGGGTCTACATTTTGTTTCATAGTGGATACGGATTTTTGGTACATGGTGGTTTCAGTTCATTTTGTATAAATTTTAAATTTTAAAGATGAAGGATAAATCTTTTAAACCCTCATCCAAGACTTTTTTGAATTTTGATGAATTAACTTTAATCGATCAAAATGCCAATGCTCACAAAACACATTGTGAATTTAATTTCTTTGAGCCTCACACTTAGGCATTTCAACACTTTCAAGATCTGCAAGATGTTTCATTGGTATGGGAGTCATACTTGGCTCAATTTATCATACCCCAGACCCACCATTTCCTTGAAAGCAAGTAATTGTCTCAAAGAATGGATCTGATTTTCTTTATATTAATTCAGAGTATATATTGCAAATGTTAAAAATTGTTATTCCTAGTGAAACTCAACCCTTGAACCAAAACATTCTGAGTCAGTTGTCTCATTATTTAACCCCCAAAGAAAGGTCTACACTCCTGCAATATTTTCTACCTAAAAATTCTCATATATTAGAACACAATCCCGCTTTTTCCTCCAAATATTTTCCTAGAAATGTCCAGATAAATCATTTCAATGGTTTTTTGTCTGCTAGGATATGACCATGACCAAGTAGTAGATAAAGTCATCCTTAGGTTTCTACCTTCAATTTTACTAGTTAATAAGTCCTTTGTCATATTTCATTATTAGTCAATACCTATCTGATACCATTAATGATCAATTAATAAATTTCAGGCTCACTAAGTCTTTTGGGTATTAGTCTGTTTTAGTCTATTTTTTTTTTTTTTTATTTCCAAGTGGAGAAATTTTATGGTATTCAATTGAAAAATAAATATTCCAATGGTAATGAATCTATCAATTATTCACCGGACTTCAATGTTGAGAAATAATTCTAAGGGATTTTCATTTTCAGGATTTCTGAATCATTTTCTATCAATCTTCTTCAGCCTTATCTATGATGTGTCACCACCAAGAAAAATTCTAGAAGTTAAGAAGATTTTACAACTCAATGATGAACTAAGGTTGGAGATTGGTATCTATACAAATTATTTACTGAGATCAAATTATATGGATTTGAATTGACACCTTATAGGTTACCATTTTTTCTACCTATAAAGATTTTTGCATTGGAATTTATTAGGCAAATTTTAAATGTGGATCAAGTTAATTTTCTACCAAGGAAACACCCTACTATGTTTAAATTAAAGGAAGAAGTGGGAGAATTATTAAAGAACTCTAGAGAAACAACTACAAAAGGTGAAATTATGTTACAAGAGATGAGGTTTGCTCAAGAAAAAATATGAAACTACGATCCACATAGGATAATTTCAAGTAGAAGGATTGAACAAAAAGAGGTCCCCTATAGACATGTGCTAGAGCTTATGCTAGAAAAATATGCTAATAAGGAAGTTTGGGAGAAATATCCTGCAATAGTGACACAAGAAATTATTGAAATAGTTGAATTAGATATTGTTGCATTAGTGGCACAAGAAACTACCATAGCAGAGAAAACATAAAAACTAGACTTGTTGAAAACTCCTCAATAAAATTAAAGGAGTTAAAAAGAGTAATTTTGGAAACTCAACATTCAGTTTCAAAATGAAGGGACAAAAAAGTATGAATGGAAAAGATACAGAGAGTGGAAAATTCATAGGTTTTATTTTCATAGGGTACATTAAGCAAGGCTATTGTATCAAGCGAGCCTATTTTGAAATTATAGTTGTGTCCATTTGCTGCCTTAGGATATGGAGCATAAGTAATCAACATATCACCTACTACTTTTTCTAAACAAGAAACATATATTCCTAATATATGGAAATAAAAAATTGGAATGCAAAATTGAGGTATGAAGCATGCAGTGAGCTTTGCAAATACAAATCAGTTTCCCAAACTAGATTGTTGTCAACCCTCAATTATGAAAAGGGCCAGCATCAAATGGCAGTGTTACAACGAAAATATTAAATCATTAAGACTATAGAAGATTATAAATCCTCTAAAATTGCACTTGATTTTAAACATATTCATGTAAATGATTACATGGATCTACATAGATAAATTGGAGAGATGATAGATAGAAGTCTATCAAGCTCAACTACAAGTGTTGCTAGACTTGAGAATTTTTTGAAAAAAGTCAATAATTAGGTTAAACAAGTGAAGATTTATACTAGAACCAAACAAATGAAGATTGAAAATTTAGTGGACACCATTATCAAGCTTGGCATGGATCCAAATGATTCATTTTCAATTCAAGAATTATAAAATCTAGGGAAAAGGACATCCATGTGTTAAGGAAGAAGCTCAATATGCAAACCTTGAAAGATGTACAAACTCCAAACCTAAAGGAACTGATAAAAGAAAGATAGTAATTACTTTCATTGAGTATTGAGTTAAACAAAAATTTATAAAATATAGAACTCTAGACTGAAAGTTTACTAAAAGAGAAGGAAGAGCACAAGTGTATGGTAATGAACTCAAAAGCAACAATAATAGAAGGTGATCCTTCATAAAAATTAACAGAGGCAATGTCATCACTCAATTTAAAGGATCAAGAAATTGAAAATTTTAAGAAATTAGTTCATTATAAAGATCATGCATTGATAGAGGCCAATGAAGAATTGAAAAACAAAAGCAATATTCTTACAAATGAAGTTAAGAAAAAGGTTTCCCTAAATATTCAAATTGACTGGTATAAGAAAAAAAATAATTGGCACATAACCATTAATATAAATGTGAAGAATATTGTGGAAAGACATTGTCAAATTTGTTTCAGTTCTATGGGATTCATTTAAGTAATTGGTTGAGAAACAAATTTGTTAAAAATTGCACAAAACATAGTAGAACAAGTCCAACAGGAATTAGGAAATAATCCATCAGTTGCAAATAGAGTGATTAGATTTCTTAATGCCAAAAGTTAGGAGCAACTCAGAGTAATAGGGGTCAATGATAGAATAGAATGTGTAATGAAAACCAATCAAATTATCATTAAAATTAATTTTATATAGAAAGTGTAGGAAAAATTCATATTGGTTCAAAAGGAAATTGATTCATTAAACACTAAGTTTAATCCTTTAAGAGGAATGGTATGCTTTCCTACTAGGATTCAGCTGGAAAATTAAAACTCTAGATGGATATAAAGAAACATTAATAAAATATGTTACAAATGCTAGTAAATTCTCTGATACGTCAAGAGCTTTGAAGGGTGAACATATTGTTGAAATTTTAACCAATGACTTTAATATTCACTAGCAAGTGAGATTACCTTTTCCTATTGAGTCAACTCATCAAAAGTATATTGATCTAGATTCAAATTATAAGAAAATGATATCGTGTAGCAATCCAACTGGGTCAAACAAGGAACACATAACTAATCTTATTCCATGAATTTCTCAAGCACTTCAATATAATCCTAAAAAGGGAACAAATGTAGGTTAGAGATGAGACCATGAAGAAATGTTCTATTTTTATCTATCAAATCCTATATTTTGATTTTTTAATATCCCTTTTGAATATTTTCATTAAATTTATGTAATTTTTCTTTTGAAAAATATTCCATGAGTTTCTATTCAAAAACAACATGAAAATTCATCAATTTATGCTAGAGAAATTGGTAACATAAAAACTTAGAATAAATAATGTTATTACTTTGGAAAATTGAAAATAAAATTACGACAATCAAAATGCAAGACAAACACAACAAATCTCAACTTTATTATATACTAAAATTACATGCCCATACAAATAGTTGATGTATAGTTGAGATATAACCCTCCAAATTGCTACAAACTAGATTCAATCTCGAAATAATTTGTTGCAACACTTGTTCTGATCTCCTAAATTAAAACTACAACTAATATAATAGCTCAAATCAAGGGTCTAGATGATTGTCACTCCAATAGACAGATCTAATCCAAATCTACTCTCCAAATATGTTGTTGGAGCTCTGTGAGATTTCTGGATGAAATCTCCTCAATAGTGGGTTGTTTTTTCGTCTAATTCAAAAGGAAACCCAACAATTTTTATCATGTGGCTTACTGAAGATGAGAACCTTGCTCCCAAACCTCTTCAATAAGATCTCCTTTCTTCTAGAAGTATTTTATTTTGATTATTTTAATGTTATTCTAGAAGCTCCCCCCTTGACTTCATCTAAGTGACTTTTAATTTAATTTAATTTTACTTAAGTCATTTTTTGCATTTTCCCTTCAATTAATCATGGTCCCCTTCTTTTATTTAATTAAGTGACTTATTAAAGTCACTTTTAATCCTAGAAAATGATAAATCATCCACCATACTTTCTTTGGCTACTAGAAGCCACTTCTCATCGTCCCATTATGTAGATATTCTCGTTCTGTTTCTAATGAGCTATTACACTAAGGCACTCTATTAAATATTCCTACCAGAATGCCACCTTAAACATAATTAATTAAGTTAGGCTCAATAATAACCCCATTTTATGTGAATTATCAGAATTCAACAGAACAAAAAGAAAGCTATGTGGAACTGACCCTGATGATGGAATATGCCAAGTGAACACCGTCAAATCCCATAAAACTCTTCCAAAACCCTCTGGGTCCACTAATAACAAAATCTTGCTCTCATAACCAAGCTATCACCAACCCTGGAAGTCCATTCTAGCAACATCATAAGGGAAACTAAAAATGGGGATATTACAAATTTTGTGATAGCATATTGTTTTGAAAATTTATATAAATAATAGAAAGCTACTCGAATTAAGGGTTGGATTTTGGGCATAAAAATACTTGTTATCCATTTTGAAGCTTTCTACTTTCAAATAAGTTTAATCCAAGGATTCTTATTTCAGTTTATGGAAAATTGTTCACTACGTTGTAATTTTCATAGTATTTTCTTTTGAGAAAATTATAATTGGTGGAAACTAGGAGAGGTTAAGTTGAGAATCAACTTCTCTTATTTCCCCAGTGATGTTATGTTTTATACTAATAATTTAATACATACAAATTGTTTGTGGTATTCCTCTGTTTAATAGATTATTGTCTTGATTCCATACAATCAAGATTTAAGTTTTTTTAGCTCTATAATGTTATTATATACACTTTCCTATATTTTAAGATAGATTGTGTATTCAGATTGAATATATATGTTTTATGATATTTCATATAGTCTTATGTTATCACTTTCAATGATTTGTAACTATTAGATTTGAAAACAATCCCTTTGATTGAACTTATAAAAGGTAGGGATTTCTTCTTTAAAGCAAAGAATGTATACCTTGAGCAAACATATTTTTATAAATTCTCTCATCTTGATGCTTTGACATAGTTTCCTAGCCATAAACTATCTTCAAAGGACAACAAACTCTAAAATAAAAATTATGTGAGGTGAAGGAATGAAGTTATGCTAATTTGCTTTTGTTTTGTATGTTACAATCACATTTCAATTGGTTGTAAATTCCTAAAAGGTTGGCTCTATTAAGCATGGGACGTGACACTTGGCCCTATCTCATATTAGCATATATATACATGACACCATAAGTAATATCACCCTCCAAAGGTGCCTAATCTGTTGTATCTCCAAGTTTGTTAGGGTTGCCTCAGGTCCTAATGACATGGGCATAAATCCATCATAAGGTGCAAAACAGGGTTCACCCTTCTACAAGAAATATTCACTCTAACTTCACATTGTCAAGTGGACATCCTAAATTGGTTTTCCATTTCACTTGTTTTCATTAATGTGGAGGGAAGCCACCTCTTGTGGAAAAATAACAACCCCCATTATCATTAGGTTTTCTAATAAAATGGGGACCCCTCTCTTTTATAAACTACTTTACACATTGTAAAAATTGTCATCTTCCTTCCCTTGTGTATTTATGTTTTGTAAAATTTCACTATGTTACCACGATCCAATCTTTCTACTTTGGGAAAGATCCATGAATCGGATGTTGAAACAAATCTCCAGGAAATCGTCAATATCCACAAATATAATCTATTGATGTGTAGGCAATGTAAACATAAATCAAACATTTTTCCAGTCCACCATAGGACAAGATCCATAGTGATTCATAGCATATTGAAATGATCTTGATAAAATTGGGGGTTTTCCCAACTTTAATTCTCTTTGTGACTTTATTTCTCTTCGTGGTTGTTGTGGCATTATATATTATATTAATATATATATATATATATACTATATATCTATATATATATATATATATAATATATATATTATATACATACATACATATATATATTAATGTAGTATGTATGTATGTATGTATGTATATATATATATACATACATATATCTATGTACATACATACATACATACATACATAAATCTATATATAATATATATATATCTATCATATATATATCTATATCTATATCTATATATATATATATATATATATATATATATATAATATATATAATATATATATATATATATATATATATTATATATAGATATATATATCACCCTTTGTTGAAATGTAGGCATGAATGTAGTGTAGCTTGGGCCACTCTTCAAACCCAAATTTTGTTTAAAGGCTTGAATGCTATATGAAAAACTTATTAGCAGCATTGAGGGCCATGAAGCATTGCTATGACTATGAGAACATCTCACTTCTGAGAAACATGACAATAGGAAGACATATAAATAAAGATATTAAGGGTCACTTGTAATGATTCCAAATTGAACTAGCATGAGGTGAATTTGAATATATATGTGTTCCAAAAGTTGAAGAACATTATGATTCTTTGTGATTGTGTGCAACCATCCTATGACTCTTGTCTATGCACTAAAAAATAATGGAAATTGGACCATTGTAACATCATTAAAATATGAAGGCATCAGCCAAATAATCAACCCTAAAGTTGCTTCCACAAAATAATGATAATAATCTTACAACCATATCTAGAGGCACCCAACTTTGTAATCTTATAAGGGGTATTTTGGAGGCCATTCTAGCAACATGTGAAGTGACTAAATGGTGGCAGCCCTCCAACATCCCCCACACCTTATTCTAATGTTTCTTGGCATATTGGAACAATAACTGGAATGTTGTTATTAACAACACTTGGGAACCCTAAATGACATCTCTTGCCTTGAATTTTACAACTCCTCCAAGCCTGAAAAACAAACAAACCATGTAGCAACACTTTGGAACTATGACTTGAGGGTTTCCTCAGTTGTAAAGGGTAGACTTTTTGTGTCATTTGAGGGCAGATTTCAACCTTGAAACCTCAAATGCTTGGGAAGTGAACAATAAATCCATCCTTTAAGCATGAAGTATAGAAAAATATAGAATTATTTATTCCTAGGTGTTACACAGTATTTTGTCACCGACCTCGCATCCCCTAATCTCGGGTAGAGTCGGTCCCTGAATGGCATCTTCTCTATGTCATACATCAAAATATGTGTCCACATCTTCCATATCACTCAAGAAGATTAACCATGCTCATTAATCTCGAAGATTAACCCTTTTTACGTATGTTTCAAGATCGTCGTAGGACATTAGTATCATGCCTGCGATGATGGCCCAGAGTGAATGAGAACCTTACGACACCATCGCAAGAGTACATCTATTCTCAGTGATGGTTAGATTTTAGGGATCGTCCCAGGTCATTAGTATCTTGCCTGCGATGATAGCCCAGAATGCACTAACGCCTTGCGACGTCGTATCTGAGTCTCAGTGTTTGACTTGCGATGACCTAAATATGGCGAATTAGTTCAAAAATAATACTTCTGGGTGGTTCTGAAGTTGGTTGTTGGGTCAAAGAAGTTCACATCTCCTCATTTGAGATGGTGGTTCCGCATTTTGAGTAACCTCCCTTGATGATAAGCTTCCTCTCCCCTAATTTATGGAGGCTCCTCCTCTTATAAAAGCATCCTCCGTGGCTATGATTAGCTGGTGCTAGTTGGGAGTAGTTCTTAGTTAGCTAGTTCTTGGTTCGTTGGATTGATAACTTATAGTTTGGATTGCTGATAGCATAGCTATAGCTTGTGAGGTATGAGAATAGCCTTTCATGTTTGGGATTGATAGTGTGAAATGGTTTTGTAAGAAGGAAGCCTTGTTGTGATTTCCTTATTTTGATACTTGTGCTTTTGGGTGAGAGAGACTCATCAGCCTTTCTAGGAGACCTTTGAGAGTGAATGCTTATGGAGACATCCTGATTGAACCCTTCAAGGAAGCTTGCGACATCAAGGCATGGTTGTAAGATTTATTTTTGTTTACATTAATACAATCAATGGTTATTTCCTATATCATGTATGAAATGTATGTTGATAGCTTATGGTTCCTTGACTCTATAAGCGGATAGTTCATTGTTGTGCTTTATTATGTGTTTTTTCATTTTTGTATGTTGTTTCAGGTGAATCATTCATTAAGGAGAAGAAAGCGATAGCTGAAGCGACGTGATGAAGACTTTATCCAACACTGGTATAAGGTAGGCCTCTTCAATGATAACTATTTAAGGAATTAGCTATTGTCTTTGTCTTGCTGTGACTAGACCCAATCTAGGGCTAGAGGGGTTGTCTCTGTCCATAGAGGGAACTTATTTGCATCACAAGTTGGCGACTCCGCTGGGGAGCCTTTGTGTGTTGTCTCTTGTTTTTGCTCTTGATTTTTTTTTTATTGAATTACATCTTGTCTCTTTGTTTTGGGATTGAGCCATCAGTGTTTTGGATCATTTTAGTAGATCTGGTAGTCCACCCCACTGTTTGAGTGATAAGCTTGGCGCCTTTCAGCTGTCTTTGCCTTGTTTTGCCTCTTAATTAAGATCGTTGTTGTTTAGCTCTTAACAACTGTGAAGAATCACTCCTGTCCTCTTTACCCAAGCTGTATGTCGCGTATATCTCATCATACAACTGCAACGATTCCTAAAACCAGACCTTCATCGAGAACATGTGTACCTTTTTTACGACGTCACTCAGTTTCTAGTGTAGTGCCTGTGTCAATTTGGCAATCATCTCATGTTGTCAGTCTTACCCCTGCGATGATTCCTATAGGGTTGCTTTTTAGAGCCCTACCTCCTGAATAGGCTAGTGTAGCTTGTCCTTTACTGTTTCTTACATCTTATTAAGCTTGTTTTGACTGTGTTTGCTAAGGCATATCCTTCTTGGTTCCATTTGTATGAGTTTTGGTTTTTTGGGTTGTGTGACCTAAGTCTTTTTGGGTTTCATCAAGAATTCACTTGTTTTGGGTTGCTTGTCCTTCCAATATTCTGAACTACATCCACAACAGTCTTGTTGATTTGGTTGAAGCTATTCTCTTGCTACTTGCCCTTATTCCTGGTTGATTCGTAGTGATTGGTCATCAAACTAGCTTGTTGTGTTGATTTGATTTCCATTCGTTATTGGAGCATAGATTATATTTGCCTTTTGATTGGTCAGGTTTTGCATTAGCTTGTTTGTTATTTATTCCAAAAAAAAAAAACAATTGCACTCATATAGTATATGAAAATGAAAGCATGTTTGCATTAGTAGATTCTTTATGATTAGGAATTGAAAAGATAAATTCAAATCTTTCATTTTTCATCATAGTAGTTGTGAGATAAGCAGAAATCGATGCATTGTGTTTCCTATTGATTGGATTAATTGCTTGCACTGCTTTTCTTGTATTTTCTTTTTATTGTATTCATTTGCTTGGAAATGAACTCCTTACCCTCATTCAGGTAGTCGTTCATCGAAAGGAATGGTTCTTTACTCATTGTAGTTGCATACTAGAGATTGTTTAAATACATTCGGTAGGGCCTTGAAATCGAAACCTAATTCAAGATCAACTGTTAAAATTCATTGAATTAACCTAAAAACACATTGGAACTTAATGCTCATATCTAGAAGGTCCAGGCTAGAGACGTGTTCTGGCATCGTTAAACCTAGTGGCTGTTGTTTTCATTGAGGTTGGGTGATTCCTCCTCTATGATTCGATAAGTGCTAGTACGAACTTGTGCTCCCTGTACCGTCGAGTGTATGGTGGGAGTCCCCATTAGGTTGAAATCCTTTTATCCCTAGGAAGTCATGTCTGCCACCTTACAGATCATAACGCATTGAACACAGCGTTCGGGAAGATTGACTTTCGTACGGAAATTCCTTGGTCATTTCTATTTCATTTATCACCAAGGTTTATATTGCAGTTTTACGATTTGTCTGGTAAGCCCTCTTGTCTATAGTTTCTAGAGCAGTCACATTCATTCCTTTCGACTCTTTAAAAGGAAAAGGATCATTTGAGCACTTGTCCTTTCAGGCTCATTAAACTTCGAAAATGATAGAGTCACCTTTTGTCCTTTTATCGACTCTTAAAATATGAAAAGGCAAAGTTTTGTTTCAATTTTGTAAAATTAACTACCCACGAAATATTCCTGGTCCAGTTAGTGTTTCTTTCAAAGTCAATTTCAATGGAAACATTTCTAGATTCTACCAGTCAAGGTCCCCCCCCGGATGGGAATCCTGGTCCTTTTCCTTCTTTTGGAAATGTTGGTGCTCCTTATATGGCAACGTTTTCCTTGCTTGGGTTAACCATTGGTTTACCTGTTTGGTTGTTTTCAACCTCGATGGTCCCGAGCATCTCGACTCCTGTGTCACTGTCTCCTTCATTTGAATCACGTCACGATGACTCTAGGGTTGACCCTTCACCTTCTTCCCCTATTTCTTCACCCTCCTCTCCTACTTCACCTAGTGAAAGTTCCAAATCCAGTAACGAGGAGGCTAAGAAGAAGAAGAGGAAGATGAAGAAGAAGAAGTTAGATAAGTGAGAGGTAAACCATGTGACAATTGTTCTAAGTGCACCTCCAATAGAAAAACCTTCTGATCCTCCACGGAAGGTCAAATTTCCTTGTAAGTTGTGTAAGTGTGACCATTTCCTTCGAGATTGTCCTGGTATTCCCAAGATCTTAGAAATATGGTCTTGAGATATGATTTGACCATCCTTATCGACCTCTGAAGATCATTTCGATGTGGCACCTTCAACTAGTAGTGGTAAGAAGAAAGGGAAGATTAGATTCCCCTGTAGGTTATGTGAAGGTGAACATCTTCTTCACCTTTGTCCTCTCATGGATAAAGCTTCCATAGTTTTGGAAAACCTTACAGCTCCTCAACCCCACCTTCTGGTTGGTTATCAGAGGCTTTCTTTTGATCCTCCCAAAATTGGTAAAGAGATTGACTTAGATTCATCTCTTCCCCATCCTACTCTTCTTGAGCCTGACTGTGTTATGTCTATTCCCAACCAACCATTGGTTGAAGAGAGTGTCGGCTTGGTTTCGCCACCAGTTGTTCATTCTATTCTAGAAGAGCATAATTATCATACTGCTCATGTTCTTCTTGTCTCGTCGGATTCTCCTGAATCAAAGAGTGACTCTCCTGTCCCGGCTGATTAAGAGAGTCCTTCTTCTATTACTTCCAAGCATGGGGGCAATCATATGATACCCCCACAAAGTAGTTCTGTCGTTTCCTTCGATTGGAGTCACTTGATTGCTTTCTTCCTCCCATCTTATGTGCCTTTCTAGATCATAGTACACACCTATAATATGGCAGTACCTGGCACTCTCTTGGATGAAGGTGCGTCTGTTAGCCTCATGTCTTCCACTACTTGGCAAGCTTTGAGCTCCCCACAGCTTGTGCCTGTCACCCAGAATCTGTTGGCTTTCGATGAAGGAACCAATCAACCCTTTGGGATCCTTTCGAAGTTCCCTATTACATTGGGAGGTAAAACCATCTATATAGACGTGATGGTCGTCCAAGGTGCGTTGGATTTCAATCTTCTCCTTGGCTGAGACTATATTTATGTCATGGGAGCTCTTGTTTCTTTTCTCTTCCATGTGGTTTGTTTTCCACATGACGGAATAATTGTGACTATAGATCAATTGTCATTCTTTGGTCACTAGGTACCTCCTTTTCAACCATCATCCCCTATCGGCTCTTGTTTTCCAACAGTACCTTCTCCGCCACAGGTCAATTATGTGGCTACCCGTTCCGCCTCCTTGGGTGATCACATAGATGATCTAGTACATCATGTACTAGGGGCATTGGGACTTGATATGTCATTGGTACCCACTGACCTATATTCCTCCCAGAGTGTGGTCCTCCCGTCTATTGAAGACCTCTTGGGAGCCCTGTTTTCATATGGTCCATGAACAGTTCCCCCGAGGATAGTTCTTTTCTTGTGTTGACCTCGTTTAAAAAATGAAACAAGGAGTCCCGAGGATAGTTATTTTCTTGTGTTGGCCTCATTAAAAAATGAAACAAGGCATATGGTGCATAGTTCCTTGTCTTGTGTCCAACTCATTAAAAAATGAATTAAGGCGTCTTGAGGAGATTTCTTGATCTTGTGTCAAACTCATTAAAAAATGAAACAAATGTCCTGAGGATAGTTTTTTCACTGTGTCAACCTTGTTAAAAAATGAAACGACTCCCTTTTCCAAATTGAGTCTTTGATGAAGATCTTGTAAAATCCCAGTCGATTCTTTCCTAAATCTTGAGAGTGAACCTTCATTCCATTCACCTAGTTGAATGCAATGAAGCTTGGGGGGCATGAACCTCGATTGGATCATTATGTTGGGGGCATGCAAACCTTATTCAAGCAGAGTATTTCGTTTCAAGCTTGTGTAAACATGAAACTGAATGATTGGATCATTATGTTGGGGGCATGAGAAACTTATTCAAGCATAGTTTTTCATTTCAAGCTTGTGTAAACATGAAACCAAATCCAAGATAGTTCTCCATGGTTCGAGCTTGTGTAAAAATGAACCCATGCGCTGATGTACCTTTTTTGGTTTGGTGTGTAAAGCAATTTCTCGCTTATTGTGTCTTTTGTCTTTTATGCAGATGTTAAATATATTGACTGATGCATTAGTGAATTATGTATTAGATAGACATTTGCATAAATTATAAATCACAAACAAGCATTTAGACATAATAAGCAGATACAGTAAAACATAGATATATCCATATCATGTGTTGCGCACCTGGCGCTCAATATATATATATGTCCAAAAATATGTGTGTTCAGTTACATCGTGAGATACACATCTCTCAAAAATCTGCAGAAAAGAAACCTAGAAGTCTATTATGCATGATGCTCTCTGTAGCAAACTACGACTCGGACCACCCATCTAAGTAGCTAGTGTATCCTGTTTGACACCCTTGCGGTATGTCGCTAGTAGTGCCTAGTAATCTCCTCGAATCCTTTGTAGTCTGGGATCCCCTCAGTCAAGCCCTCTAGGTTATGGGCTATCTCCTCCTCAACATCTCCACTCAGTGGTGGTAAGTCAATCTCTCTGTCAGCCCTCCAGACAATAGGAGAAAAACCTACTGGTCTCTCAGGTCCAACATATGCAAAGAATTGAACATAATAATTAGGTCATGTATATTTAAAATCGAAAAACAACAAAAAAAATTACAAAAATTTTGTCGGTTAAACTGAGTATTTTACCTCTCTCGTCCCACTATTCAACAGGAGGAAGCAACATGTCCAGATCGCCCCTGAAGTCCATCCCAGCATATGGCCAATCCTCAACTATAACTTGTTGACGGTTCATCCACTCAACAAATTCTAGACCCCATGATACAGGTTGGCCACTGCCTCCTCGCGGCATCACGAGAGCCCAACGAGTAATCCATGTCTCTTGTGGTCCTGGCCATCCCACAGTTATGTCCTACCTCTGGAGGATTGGTACTCACTCCACCATGAGCGGTACCAAGTTCGAACTATAACCAAATTGTTTCATCTCACCCTGATGGCACTTGGTCAGTTGTCTCTTCATATTAAGAGACACAACCTCTACCTAGTCAAACATGGTAGGATTTAAACAATCTAGGGCTAACTGTAGTTGAGTCTTGGTCACCTCATGCCGGGAGCCAGCTGCTCTAGTAATGGTGGATAGCAATACCTGTAATGACAAATCATTAATAGTGGAAATTTGTATCTTTCCACTTGTAGATGATTTCCGTGCTCCTGGGCACACTCTTGCAATGAGTGTGTCCAAAGAGTCTCCAGTAACTCAAGTACCCACCATGGGAGGTCTCTCCCCTCTCCACGAAAATCCAGTAAAAAAATAGATATGGTGGCATAAAACTCAATTTCTTGCCCACAGACTATAAATTTGCCTTCTGTCAGATTCCATGCTCTGATCAAGTACTCTAGTAGATCCAATTGTGCTCTTAAGAGTGGTGTCAGGAAGAATTTTAGTAACCCACAATTTCGCAAGATGTTCAAACACAGAGGATTTTCCATTCCCATCACATCATCATTGTCACGAGTATGTTCTTGCCATATGAACACCATTTTTTATCCCTGCATGCACAAACATCCCTTTTTTAAATGCCACCCAACCATTTTCACCTTTTAAAACTGATTATAAATGAAGATTTTTAGGTTCTGGCGTTCATTGTAGTTGTTCTTAAAACAGTTGCAATGAGCCAATTTTCATAGTTCACAAACTTTCAGGTCATCACAGGTGTACATCACTTTCCTGTGATGATCCCACTTTTTCCTCGTCTAAATTTCTCAGTCATTGCAACTTGAGGGGGAAACTTGCGACGACCGAGGCAGAATTTTTTGTCCAAAACATTTCTCTAAACCCCAATTTAAAACATAAAATTGCATCTACTTTTGGCATAAAAACAAGGGTAAGGATAGGGCATTTACCTTGAATAAGCGCGAAAGGCAATGGATCACTGGGCTTCCTGGAATCGATTGCCAAGTTTCACGAGGTATGCATGTTTGAAGTTTTTACCATAGTAAAAAACACAAGTAAATTGGTTTTTTACCATAGTGTCTCTTTATAACCTTTTTTTCAAAAATTTTGGGTTTTCCTTAGGGTTTGAAATTAGGGTTTTGGCCTATATACATGTTTTTGTGAGGCAGATCTTATGCTTGCATTTTCTTGTGTAGCGACAGGTGTTTCGAACACGAGTGATGATCGATGCATGAATTATATACTCAGTCAATACCGAAAAAATCCTTTCCAAGTCAAATTTTAGCTCTTTTCTAACTCTTGAAACGTGAAAAGATTGTCGAGCCCTTGTCATTTCGAGCTCCTTAATGGTTGCGAAACATCATGTATCCAGTAAGTTTTTTACTTTTTTGGACTGGAGGCACTATTTATGAAAAGTACTCCTTGATTGAAATGGTTAAGCGGTTTTATCAAGTATCATTTTCTACCTTTTTGGGCTTGAGAGACACCAACATATGAAAAGGGCCCATCTAGAGTTTTTCTTTTCCGTGTCTTTTTCAAACTCTCTAAATATGAAAAAGACTCTAAGTTTTACCTATGTCAGACTCGTTAAACCCTAACGACATTGGACTCGTCGCCATGATGAGACCTGAGCTTCTCCTTCCTAGGGCTCGTTAAAATTTCACTAGGTTGGATTTGTCTGAAGGACAAACTTATATTGCAAGCATATGCTATCTCCTTCAAGCTTGTGTTTCAAAAATAATTGGGGTACTCACCAGCAATGATGGGGTAAGTTGGAAATATTCTGTTGATTACCTACAGCAGCTTTGTCGCTCTTGAACATCAACACCTTTTTTCTTCTTTCCGGGTTTGGGATATCCTCACTTCGTCATTGGCCTTCCGGGATTTAGGTTCTTCATCTTGCCTCATTCCATTCGATCCCTACGATCTCTGCATGACCTTTGATCCCTTGGTACCAAAATGTTGCCTCCTTTCGGAGCCGTGTCGCCAATATGTTGAAGAGCTTAATCCTTATGTAGTGTGCACCCTTACATCCTCCTCTGATTCTCTATTTCATCCATCTTCATCTTGTTCCTTTGTCTCGCGTGGTTGATGTGGGAAACATTATGGCCCTCCTACAATATATCGCTTCCTGTCAACATCAACTCATTATCCAGGAAGTTGATCTAGGGACTCTTTTCTGATACCTTGGAGCTTGCATGCCTCAATGGCAGGTTCTTCGCACTCGACGATAGGCTTGCATCATTGGTCTTCGATTTGGTGATTTCACAAGTGTTCGACTTTAGATCATTCTTCACACTTTGTGGATTGTACTAGCAGTACCTTGAGAACCACTGACATTACTGGTGGTCTCTCTCGCGCTTGTTAACAGTTCACATCATTGGTCGGGAATCAAGCAATTTTCTAGTATGCTCGGCTTCAACACATTTATTTGCATATTAAAAATTGTACGATGGACAGGTCAGGATTCAAAACCTTGGGCTCAGATTACACAAGTCCAAGTTGCGTGGATTATTTATACATGACTCTTTTGATTGGATGGCTGTGACCATACCTAAGTATTTTTGGATGGCTGCGACCATACCTCTGTTTTCATATGGTCTTTTTGAGTGGATGGCTTCGTCCATACCATAGACCAGTTCTATTTGTCTTTTGGATGGCTGCGCCCATACCTCGACTACATGTACTTCTTTCACTATCAGAGATATCCGTTGTACTTCCGTCTACAGCTTCTACACGACGGTGTTCCAGTTTAGTTATGGTTTTTTAAAGCATTTCACCCCTCCCACTCTCTCAGCCTTCATGCTTTAGGGGGCATCTATTACACAGTATTTTGTCACCAACCCCGCATCCCCTGATCTCGGGTAGAGTCAGTCCCTGAATGGAATCTGCTCTATGTCATACATCAAAATATGTGTCCACATCTTCCATATCACTCAAGAAGATTAACCATGCTCATTAATCTTGAAGATTGACCCTTTTTACCTATGTTTCAAGATCGTCACAGGACATCAGTATCATGCCTGTGACGATGGCCTAGAGTGAACAAGAACCTTGTGACACCATCGCAAGAGTACATCTGTTCTTAGTGACGATTGGATTTTAGGGATCGGTGTAGGTCATCAGTATCCTACTTGCGATAATAGCCCATAATGGACTAACGCCTTGCGACGTCGTCTCTGAGTCTTAGTGTTTGACCTGCAACGACCTAGATATGGAAAATTAGTTCAAACAAAATACTTTTGGGTGGTTTTGGAGCTGGTTGTTGGGTCAAAGAAGTTCGCCTCTCCTCATTTGAGATGGTGGTTCCACCTTTTGAGTAACCTCCCTTGAAGATAAGATTCCTCTCCCCTCATTTATGGAGGCTCCTCCTCTTATAAAACCATCCTCCATGACTATGATCAACCGGTGCTAGTTGGGAGTAGTGCTTGGTTTGCTGGATTGATAGCTTACAATTTGGATTGCTGATAGCATAGCTATAGCTTGTGAGGTATGAGAATAGCCTTTCATGTTGTAGATTGATAGTGTGAAATGGTTTTGTAAGAAGGAAGCCTTGTTGTGATTGCCTTATTTTCATACTTGTGCTTTTGGGTGAGAGAGAGTCATCAACCTTTTTGGGAGACCTTTGAGAGTGAATGCTTATGGAGACATACTGATCGAACCCTTAAAGGAAGCTTGCGATGTCAAGGCGTGGTTGTAAGCTTTACTATTGTTTACATTAATACAATCAATGGTTATTTCCTATATCATGTATGAAATGTATGTTGATAGCTTATGGTTCCTTGACTCTATAAGTGGATAGTTCATTGTTGTGCTCTATTATGTGTTTTTTTGTTTTCGTATGTTGTTTCAGGTGAATCATTCATTAAGGAGAAAAAAGCGATAGTTGAAGAAATGTGACGAAGACTTCATCAAACACCGATATAAGGTAGGCCTCTTCAATGATAACTATTTGAGGAATTAGCTATTGCCTTTGTCTTACTGTGACTAGACCCACTCTAGAGCTATAGGGGTTGTCTTTGTCCATAGAGGGAACTTACCTTCATCACACTAGGATCAAATTAGAAACACTCATGAATATACCCCTGAATTTGATGATGATAAACAAATTATACTCAACTTCAATTCACCTGCATCACCATGTTTGTGAAGTTACTAGCACTCTAGTATTCATAAATAAGAAATTTACGCAATGTGAGACCAATGAGAATAAGATATAGATGGATGTATTGATGCATTTTCTCTTTGGTTTGTATGAATAATTTTGAATGTGATATTTACATCTAATTTCTTTGTGATGCTTGTGACTTTTCAATTTCTCGACAACCATACATGATTAATTATACAAGTATGTTTTAAGTAGATAACTATGGGAAGAAAATTTAGATTTATTATGAATCATCCATACCAAATTAAATTCTTACTAATAGTGGACTTTTTTTATCACAAGGATGAAATATAGTGTTTGATAGTCTTGAAAATCATATTTAAAACATCTAATAACATTAATTTTAAATTATAGTGTTTGACAACCTATCTAAGGGTTTTTAATTCTTCAATGTTCTCATATAATAGAAAATTAATGAAGGTTGAAGATGTTATATGTGATGTTCCAGTCTTACTAGAGAAAATGGACAAGAAAATCAATGAGATATTAGAGCTGTAAATGGGATTGTAGATAATTGTTATAAAATTAGGAGGAAATGACTGACCTCTTGAAGCAAATGAAGGCAAAAGAACACATGCAATTTTGGGCACATTAGAGAAAACGACTAACATTGTTATGTCTTAAGTTAGATAGTTTCATAATAGATGCATAAAGAAACTTTGTGTTGTTACATAATACTCAAAACCACATGGAAGAGCTATCATCTAAGTTAGAATTTCTTGGGAGTTCTCTTTATCAAACAAAGTTAATTTTTCAAGATGATGCATGGGCATACATAATACTCAAAACCACATGGAAGAGCTATCATCTAAGTTAGAATTGTTTGGGAGTTCTCTTTATCAAACAAAGTTAATTTTTCAAGATGATGCATGGCCATACATAATGGCATGTAAATTTTATTTTTATCATATTTGTATAATAGTGCTTGGAATCATCAACTATGTTGTTGTGGAGAGAGAGAGAGAGAGAGAGAGAGAGAGAGAGAGAGAGAGAGGATAAACAAACATACAATATGCCTCAGATAAACAATTTCAAAATGGAGCACCAACGTTTCCTAGATAAACAAACCATGAACACAAGGGAAATGGTTTTCATTTTTACAACAATGAATATACCATTCTCATTATCTTTGCAACATTACAATATGACAAAATTAGCATGCAAAAGAACACATGCAATTTTGGGCACATTAGAGAAAACGATTAACATTGTTATGTATTAAGTTAGATAGTTTCTTAATAGATGCACAAAGAAACTTTGTGTTGTTACATAATACTCAAAACCACATGGAAGAGCTATCATGTAAGTTAGAATTGCATGGGAGTTCTCTTTATCAAACAAAGTTGCATGGCCATACATAATGTTGGCATGTAAATTTTATTTTTATCATATTTGTATAATAGTACTTGGAATCATTAGGATCATTGGTATACATCAACTATGTTGTTGTAGAAAGAGAGAGAGGATAAACAAACATACAATATGCCTCAGATAAACAATTTCAAAATGGAGCACCAAAATTTCTTAGATAAACAAACCATGAACACAAGGGAAATGGTTTGAATTTTTACAACAATGAATATACCATTCTCATTATCTTTCCAACATTACAATATGACAAAATTTGCATGCAATTTCGAATCCACTTAAATGGTTTGACATAATAAAAATTTACATGTCTGAAATTTGGTTTACATATTTATCGAGAAAAAGAGAGCAAAATAATATCATATGTGCTTAGATGCAACTTAGTGGAATCACTAGTCACATAGTTCAATGTTATCTTTATGCCAAGGAATGAAGCTAATATGAATAGTTGTATGCACATATTCCTTGTTATTGTACAAACAAGGACTATGAACAACCCACTTATGAACAACTTCACAATAAATGTTTTGTGAATATTAATGCAAAGTCCATTTCCCTTTTCCATCCACATAAGACAATATAAATAATGCATAGGGTACACTAACCTTACCACTAGTGCATAGGGTTGCAAGTGAATCTAAAAATTATGCTTTGTTTCATTAGTTCCATGAGTAGTTCATCCCTAGGGTTAGAATCATGAACTCTCACATGTTATTACATATTACTTATACTGCAGTTATAGTATGGTTGTTGATAACCATGTCCCACTCTCCCTAGATGCCTCGAAACTAAAAAAAGGGATTGCTACAGGAATGTGACATTTTTTTCTTACTTTTACCACAACATTCTTAGGCTTCTTTGACTAGCATTGATACCAAGGGTTGAACTATAATTCTAGGTTATTTTAACCTCAAAATGGTGCTAAGATAAAGAATATCTGTCAGGTAGCTGGAAAACATGCCACAGATAACTGTCACTTGCTACAGAAGTTTGTATAGACCCCGCAACAACTATTTGGCAACTTTTGTAGGTCAATAGGGCATGATGAGCGTACTGGTAGGAGCTATGAATTGATGATGGATAGAACTACTGCCTATAGGGTTCAGGCCAAAATGCACCCCCCTAATGAGAGTGCAAGGATGGCGCAGACAGGATTTCAGGGGCATGGATGAGGCCGAGGTGGAGGAGGATCTGGTAGAGGCCGAGGATAGTTGATTTTCTACAATTGCGGAGGGCTAGGACATTGTGCCTGGGATTTCACTAACCCAACATGTTTGTTGTGCAAGTATTACACATTGTTTGATCATGAAATGGAAGATTTTCCTATGTTGATAGCTAAGATAAGTGACAAAGGGGCGCTACCACCTTTGCCGACTTAGAACTTGTAGATGATGAGGTCTGAGCCACGTGAAGAGGATACAAATGTAAATATAGTGCTCAGAAGTGGAATCGCGATAGGAGATGACAAGGAGAAACAACCAAAAGATAGTACATGGGTTCGCAAATCTCCAGCGAAGGAGGCTGATTTTGATTTGGAGCACACACATGAAACCTTCATGGAAGCTAAGAAGAGCTTCACACTCCACCTAAGGAAGCAAGGATAAGCTCGAGCAGGAGATGGAACCTTCTATGCTCACAACTTTCCTGGAGACCTGTATGAAGTTACTGCGTGATAGTAAGGATGTGAAAGGGTTACAAGAGCTCATCAATAGATGCGTTGGAACTATGCTGGATGAGCCATGCGTAGTACGAAAGATTGGCAAGCAAAAAATAAGGACGGGACGAGAGATGAGATTGACCGCGCATATAAGATAATATGAGATGGATTAGGTTATTTTGGACTTGGGGTCAGACACGAATGTCCTACCGAAGTAGACTTGGGAACGAATGGAGGGACCCGCACTGCAACAATCTCTGATTTAGCTAAGGATGGCCACTCAGCAGAAGATCATCCCCATGGGGCGACTGCAGTGGGTGACCATGGATATTGAGGGAGCGAGCGCACTGGCTAATTTTGAAGTAATAGAGATGGTGGATGACAACAATCCCTATCCTGCACTCCTAGGAATTGATTGGGCCACTGGTATGAATGGGGTAATCAATCTGAAGAAGTAGAAGATGATCTTTGAGAAGAAATTTCTACGCGTAATATTACCTCTAGATCCTGCTAAGGGATCGCATTATATGGAACCAGTCCATGATTATGAGAGCGATGATGACTTGAAATATATCTATAAGATAACAACACAAGATCAAGATTGGGTGAATCCCACCATGGATGGACGAATTACATGGGATTGCGAGAGTTCCTGCACTTTGGACTTCGGTGAAGAGTTAGAGTTCATTGCATTGTGTGTCCTTGGAGGTAAGAAATCTGCCTACTTATGATAGTCTGAATGAGGTAGATACCTTTTTGGATGCATTTGAAAAGGAGGTAGCAGAAAAATAGCGCTTCCAGGCATTGGACTGGGCCCTACGCACTACGCCCACAAGATGATGGGGTACGCATAAGGGAAGCTTTGATGATTGGCGCGAATGTAGGAGAATGATGAGAACTCACTTTGGGAAGCCGAAGATGTAAATGACAGACAAGTATGATGGGAAGGATGATCCATGCGCGCATTTGGCCAAATGGACCTAGGCTTATGGAGAAAATCCCCAACCTGAATGGGTTCACTTGTTCTGTCACACCCTGGATATTGTCCCGATGAACTGGTATATAGAAACTAAGCTCCGACATGGGACAAGCGAATAAGACAAAATAAAGGTATTGATTTTGATGAAATATTTTCTCCTATTGTTAAAATGACTTCAATCAGAACTATTTTAATTCTAGTAGCAGTTGAAGATTTGCATCTTGAGCAGTTAGATGTAAAGAAAGACTTTCTTCATGAGGATTTGGAGGAAGATATATCTATGCAGCAGCCACAAGGTTATACTAGATGTCACTCTGATCATTGTGTTTATCTGAAAAAGCAAAATGATGGCAGCTATATTATATTGTTATTGTATGTAGATGACATGCTTGTTGCAGTGTCTAACATGGAGGAAATAAATGTGCTCAAAAGAAAATTTTCAAATTCATTTGCAATGAAGGATTTGGGAGCTGCAAAACAAATCCTTGGCATGAGAATCACTAGAGACAGGAAAAATCGCAAATTAACATTGTCTCAGAATGAGTACATACAAAAGGTGTTGAAAAGGTTTAACATGCACAATGCAAAACCAGTTAGTACACCTTTTGCTAGCCATTTCGAACTTAGCAAGGAAATGTGCCCAAAAGACCCAAGAAGACATGGATTATATGTCTAAAGTTCCATATGCATCAGCAGTTGGAAGCTTAATGTATGCAATGGTCTGCACAAGGCCTGATATTGCACATGCAGTGGGAGTTGTAAGCAGGTACATGAACAATCCAGGAAAGGAACATTGGATGGCAGTGAAATGGATTCTCAGATATTTGAAAAGTACCACAAATCAAGCATTATGCTTTGGTGGTTCAAACATTTCTCTACAGGGATATGTTGATGCAGATATGGAGGTGACAGAGATAACAGGAGGAGCACTACAGGATATGTATTCACTGTTGGTGGAATAGCTGTCAGTTGGTTTTCAAAAATCCAAAGTGTTGTTGCACTTTCAACAACAGAAGCAGAGTATGTTGCTGCTACAGAGGCTAGTAAAGAAATGATTTGGTTACAAAGGTTTATGGGTGAATTGGGTAAGGAGCATGATAAGGGCACGTTATACAGTGATAGCCAAAGTGCCATTCATCTTGCAAAAAACTCAGCATTTCATTCCAGAACTAAACACATACAGCTCAAGTACCATTTCATACGATCAGTGTTGGAAGATGGACAGTTGAAGATGGAAAAGATACACACTAGCCAGAATCCTGCAGATATG
>APFE031688761.1:0-70988 GCA_000404065.3 Pinus taeda | reverse complement strand
GGGGGTGAATCAGTATTATCAAATCAATATAACGTTTTCATTTCCATATTAAGATTCATATACGCTACTTCAGTTAAGGCAAACTGCATGTATATGCAACTATGTGTAATGAAACAAGCGTATATCCAGTAAACTTATGATTCAGTTAGAACATTATTAACCATATGAACAATAAATAGGAGCAGTAAAATAGAACAGATCATCACACACAAGAAGCACACATGAACACCATGATGTAAGGTGGAAACCCAATGTGGGTGAAAACCACCTGTTGCAAGTCGTCTCAATCTTCTTTTTAATAAGAAACTTCTTTTTACAATAGTTTTGTACTGGTGCAGTCTTATACTAGTACACAGGCTTCTACCTGTAGAAGGCTACAACCTTCTCTCGTTCTCCAGACACTCCTGGAAGGGTGCTACAACCCCCTTAGCTCTTGTACTAGCCAATCCATTTACTAGTACGTAGGTTCCAGCCTACTGAAATGCTCCAACCTTTACTCGTTTTCCAGCTGCTACTGGAAGGGAGCTACCACCCCCTTAGCTCTTGTACTAGCTAATGTACTAGTACGTATGTGCCGACCTACATAAGGCTACAACCTTCTCTTTCTTCCTCCAGGTACCACGTTTCATAAATTTTCAGATTGGATACTCCTGAAGCACAATACCATAATCTGAAGGCCACGTTTCATCCAATTTTCATACTGGACCCATCAATATCATTGAAGCACACAATCAACTAGCATCATTAATCTCTGAATCACCCAATACTGAATCACTGAAACCCTGCCAACAAACTGCAGTCACCATAACACAAAGCAGAACACAGAACTCTGCAACAACATTCAGATCTAACTGTATCATCAAAAAATCATGCATCAAAGTGCATACACTACTTGGAAGAGCCTAACCAGTGTGTATACGCAACTTCCCCAAAGCGAACCAGCGTATATGTCATCAATTACTTACTTATAATTTCGCTGCACTTCCTGACTTCAGACATACTCAGATCATTACATATACAAAGATACTACGTATGTTAGCAACTAGATCTAGTTCATCAGATCACATAAAGATAAGTCATTCTGATCCTGATCCATTATATATCTCATCCATCAATACTGAAGCTAAACATAATCAACCAATTCGAATATGCAAAATACTGACACCAGTAAACAGTCATCAGAACTCATTAACAACCAGAAACATCTGTAAATTCAAACATCATAGCTCATATGGTATACGCTACTTATATGTATCTAACCTGCATATGTACGCGCTTTTATCATAGTCAACCAGCGTATACATCTGTAAATATTCATTCATGATTTGCAGCTATTCCAAACTTGAGTTATATCCAGATCATAACATTTACAGAACATTACATGTATCAGTATACAAATCTAGACTAAATAAGATCAAATTCATTCCAAGCCATTAGATCGCGATCTATCCTTAGATCTTGTTCTCCATTAACCATTGATATTCCTCTTTAGCTTAGATCAAGAAATGCATCATGAAACCATAACCTGCATACTGGATCTCATACTTCATCAGATATTCAAGACTTTCTCAATGCGTTTGCCTAATGATCGTTCTTCTCCTTTTATAGTCTTAGGCCTTACTCAATACCATGGTCCAAAACCATTGAGAACCAATACTAGGGACCCAATACCTGGGTTCAACACTTCGGACGCAATACCAAGGACCAAAACCATAGGTCTAAATACCACGGACCCAAAAATAATCTTTCCCACATGTACACGCTTTTCCGTGCATGAAAGTGTGTGCATACACATACGTGACTTTTGATTAGCAATCCTGCATGTATATGCCCCTTTGTATATAGTGAACCTGCGTGTATACCCTACTTGGTATATAACGAATCTGCGTATATACGTGACTTGGTACATAGTGAACTTGCATATAACCTGCATATGTACGTGACTTGGTATATAGTGAACCTGCGTATATACTCTTCTTTCTTCATTCTTTGTAGTCTGATCATCAACTCTTTGCTACTGACGTGCTGCACTATAATCTGTCATCTGTGTGAGTTGCCATCAAGGACAACACTTGTATCCTAATGCCAACAACAGGTGGCTCTTATTGTTCTAGGAGTATGATTTTGAAGTTATTGTGAAGCCTGGATGACTGAACGTGGGAACATACCATCTGTTGTGCTTGAAATAGGGGAAGAGCCCACTAACTTGGAAGAAGGATTGCTTGACATGCAACTATTTGTAGTGCATGTCATGGATGGTAATTTTGAGGATATAGTACATTTCCTAATGACAGGTGTTGTACTGGAAGAATACATTGTCCAACAGAAGAAGGAATTAGTGGTGCACACGGTAGATTTCGCTGTCATTGCTAGGCATCTATACAAGATGGAGATTGATGACATATCTCGACGGTTACTTGATTTCGAAAGAAGCAGCATCCTCACATATTCTCATGGGGGTGCTGCAGGAGGACATTATGCAGGGAGAGCAACTGTGTAGAAGATTCTACACGTAGGGTTGTGGTGGCCAACCCTCCATCAGGACTCAAAAGCATATTGCAGGGCATGTGATGTGTGTCAAAGGACTAGTAGGCCATCGCAGAGGGATGAGATGCCTTTGAATCCACAGATGACGTTGCAACCCTTTGAGAAGTGGGCGATAGATTTTGTGGGACCCGTTTAGCCCCAAGGAAAGACGAGAGCAAGGTACATTATCTTCGCGATGGAGTATTTAACTCGTTGGGCAGAGGCACATCTGGTGGAGGATTGAATAGGTGAGACTGTTGTGAAGTTCCTATTTGAGCATGTACTGACACGATTTGGTTGTCAAAAGATCTTGATGAGTGATCATGGTACGCACTTCCTAAATGAGACGATCAGCACACTGATGGAGGAATTTCACGTATACCACCAGAAGAGCATGCCTTATCACCCGCAGGCTAATGGGACAGTGGAAGCATTCAACAAAGTGCTTGAAAAAGCACTAACCAAGGTTTGCAATGCTCAGCGAAGTGACTGGGACCTACGCATACCTGTAGTACTATGGGCTTATCGAAAGACATGCAAGAAGTTGACTGGACAAATGCCCTTTAGGCTTGTTTATGGTGTTGAAGCGGTAATTCCTATGGAGTATATTGTGCTTAGTCTATGCATAGCAGCAATCACAGGTATTACGGCTCATGGAGCCCTAGAGGAAAGACTCACATAGTTGGATGAACTGGAAGAAGAGATATTTTTGGTTGGATTTCATCAGCAGGTCCAAAATCTGCGTGAAAAGGCATGGCATGATCAACACATTAAGCTGCGCTCATTTAAGGTAAATGACCTGGTTTTGTTATGTGATAGTAAGTTTGATAAATTTCCGGGGAAGTTCAGGATGCACTGGTTAGCGCCTTATGTTATTAAGGAGATTATCGACGGAGGAGCAGTACAACTGGTTAAATTGAATGGAGAACCCTTCCCCGGAAAGGTGAATGCCAGTCGCTTGAATCCATACACTGGTAGTCCAGACATGTGACTAAATGAAGGTAGCACAATCTTAGGGCTCAAGGTAGCTGAAAGGAGGTGTAGGACTATAAACTACACTACTCGAGTTGGGGAGCTATGCAATTGGAAGATGGTGCGAAGAAAGGCAGTGTCACTGGGTTCGCGGTGGTGTAGAGGAAGCTGCACTACCCAGGGAGAAATCACGCAGGTCGACTGAAATGTAACCGTTACAGTCACTATTCATGAAAAGATGGTAGAAGTGAGGCCAAATGGAGCAGGCAACTGACATTTAAGATGAAATTTATGGCTTAGATACTAGAAAATCTGCCACCAATCTGCTATTAATGAATCGATTTTGGGGGGAACTCTCAGATTTGAATTCAAAATGCCTTATAAATTACAAGTGGTTGTCCAGCAAGAAACACTTGGCATTTCGAGTATTCAGTTGGTGATCTCTTAGACACCTATGGATCCACAGTTCTTCGAGGCTCTCAAAGAGACTCCTGCATTTGCGAACTTGCCTGAGACGTCGCAAGCACTGACATAGAGTGTTATGTCAGCACCCCTAGAAGTTATCCATACAGAGCAAGTAGTAGAGGAGCCGAAATAGGAAAAGGAGAGAGAGGCAGAAGTAATTGCTCTGGAAGTGGCCGAAGTATTGGTGGAGGTCCCTAAGTCATCACAAACGCCGAGACCAAAGCCAACACCAACTAAGGAGACTGTGAAGGACAAGAAGGGCAAGCAACCTACCATATCGGTGTGCGCCTCGCCAAGGCAAAACCCCCTAAAGCCCACTGCATAAGAGAAAGGCAAGGCTATAAACCTAGAAGCTTAGGAGGGAGATATCGAAGACATCCTAATGGATGATGAGGATGTGGGAATGGAAGTAGAGGAGGTTGAAGCCCAGGGTGCAGACCCTATTATGTGGTTGCTAGAGTATGTCCCTCTGCACAAGCCTAAGTCCAAGGTCCCAAAGGACATTGATGAGCGTAAGACTCCCCTAAAAACCCCTCTTCTACCGAATGAAATGGTTTTCGACCATCCACGCTTGACCCGAGTGCTGATACTAAAGCTTGAAGACTGGGACTTGGTAGACCATGAGAAGTTCCCACACCTGGCGACTGAGCATTTGATGCACCACATCATAGACACAAATACGAGAATGACTGCATTGGAGCCACAAAGGTGGCTCAAAGGAGTAGAGAAGGCATGGTTGCTCAACCTACTCTGGGTGTCACACTATAACTACACCTCGGTGATAGTTTTGGTCATCAAGCAGTTGTTGTGCTTGGTGCATGATGGGTGCCTGTGGCTGGAGGAGCTGATACCCATCACAGATATGTTGATTCACTGGATAAAGCTCCTACCATATACAGATGAGAATCTAGCAATGATCTTTGGTGGCAAGGGTGGTGAGTAGGCTCTCGTAGATTCAATGAAGGTGAATTCAAGTTGGTGAAGAAGCCACGTGGGTACGCTATCTCCAGCATCTGCAACCCCCTTGTGAAGGTAGCAACGCAGATTCTTACAGGGGAGGTGATGATGAAGTGCTGCACTGATGAGGTGTCAGCGCCTATCGTTGCGCTCACACAACAATGCACGGAAGGAGTCCAATTTAACTAGTCAAACTACCTTCGTGAAGAGTTGCTGGTGAACTACTGTGAAGCACAAGAGAAAAGCAATACATTCCACTATGTGTGGCTCTTGCTGCTGATTGTGCTGGTAGCATGGGAGCTACCAGAGGATAGCCAATTCCCTTCGGTCATGCAAGACCTCCCTGAAGTAGCGAAGTATGCTTCGCTGTGGGTGACCAAGGACACACAACGAGTTCAGGACAACAAGATCTTCTAGATATTGATGGAAATGAATATCAGAATGGCCATCAATCACAAGCCATGATTGTTGCCCACAATGTATGCCAACCTACAGGGCTATGCCGAGTTTAAATTTGATTTCCATCGAGTATCAATTAGGGCATGGAAGGACCCTGTACAGAAGTGATACGACTTGCTTTATCTGGCCACAGATGATGCCATCGATGTGGTGCTTGATTAATGGCTAGCGGAGTGGCGCACTACCACGGACTTGGCGGTGGGTGGAAGCAAGTTTGCCACGCAGAAGAAGGAGGAGGAGGCAAAGCTGAAGATGGCGTAGCTGGTCGAAAATAGGAAAAAGGAGGCCGCTGAAAAGGCCTAGGTAGAGCAGGCAGGAAAGGAGGCAAGAAAACAGACAGGTGGCATAGAGCGGGGCTCTAACAAAGGCGTGTGGTCGCCTTCACCTGAGACAGAAGAGGAAGAAACAGAACAATAGGACGTGGACCCTCAAGAGACGTCTGCCCACATTAAGTGCCCAAGAGAGCTAGAGAAGGGAGGGTCCGGAAAGAAATCCAAGGAAACTAAGACCTCCCTGGACCTTATCACATTGACGGAGGGCAACTTACATGATACCGATTACACAGTCAGAGTTGTCACCACGGAGGCCCTATAGCAATTTGAATAGCAATAGTAGATCATACTGTGGGCTATCCAGACTAGGTTGTAGGAGTTGCAGATCCACGCATCGCAGGCTGGTATGGTGTCTACCAGCTTGGCCACTGGCACTTCAGAGGCTACCAATATGCTGCGCATGAAGGCTTCTAATGTGATAGTGTTGTGGGATGGAGCGCTGACCACAGACAATGATGCTGACAGGCCCACTGTTAGCGCCTTGAATGGAGTTGGGCTAAACTTATTAGCACTTCCACGTGAAGCACTCCACCTCTTGTAGGATGGAGTAATTGCATAAATGAGGGCCCGAGAGCACCGTGCCGTCTAGGTGATCAATGAACAATAGATCAACAATGAACAAATGGCCCTACAGAGAATTGTTGCCATCACCACTGAGACCGAGGTGAAAAAATAGAGTAAGAAGATCATGCAATTCATTGAGGAGGCATGCAGAATGGTACCAGAGTTGGCCATTCTGAAGGAAGAGCTGGTCGAGGTACGCATGCATAAATTGGCCACAGGGGTGCATGACACTCGGACTGAGATGGCGCGGGTTCAGCTAGAGTTGAACCTACAGATTATAGAGCTGCAGTTGAGGGCCTAGCCTTCAAGACTGCTGGAAGTAAAGGAACAGCGGGCGACCGCTGTCATAGAAGCAGTTGCGGCGGTGGAAATTGTAGTAGCAGACTGCACGCAATTGTTCGAGAAATCATTTAAGGTCCTAACAAGCTTGCAGAAGGACCCAAATGTAGAGAGGCTGGAGACAAAACCACGTGAGGTACAACAAAGCTACGATGAAGTTAAGGGCACAGCGTGAACCGTCACGCTGACAAAGAGGCTAGCCAAGCTGCAGGAGGCCAAGCAACTGAAGGAACAAGTGGATTCAATGTTGCACAAGGAAGCAGTGCTGAAGGCGTGACTAAAGCCCTGGCTAGAGGAAGCTTACGTAGTCACAGGAAATATTGAAGGCAAGCTTGTGACTCTACAAGCGATGCAACAAAAGCTTTAGGCTGACAGTGCATGAGCAGTGACCGAGAAGACAGTGGAAGATGCAAAGCAGGTGACAACTCAGTGCACGACCAAGGTAGCGATCATACAGGTTGAGCTGGATGGGCTTCACACAAAGATCTCCATGCCTACCAAGTGACTCAAGGGTGATTCACGATGTTTGTGTTGGGGGCCTATTGGGAGTGGGATCCCTCAAGGGCAGTTTTGGGGCTAAAAGCCCATGTTTGAGTAAAATTTTGTAATATAATTGTAAAGACTTTGCATTTTGTGGTCACAGAGCGCGAAGGTGTTATGTGTCATAAAGGGTAGTTTTCCCTTAGTTTTGTAAAGTAAAGTCAGCTGTAAGAGATTGTATAAAAAGAGCTAAGATCTAAGTATTTTAAGAGACACAACATGTAAGAGAGTCATAGCTTTCAAGCAAGAAGTCTAAGTATTTGGTCGTAGTGTAGGTAGAGGCTCTGTAGCTGAGTACGCAGAAGCCTAGGGTAGAAGTCCGCAACTAAGTGTGTGGACCCCTGTAGGTGTGTGCATAGGGTGGACATAGTCTATAAACATTTGGAAGATATTAATAAAGAGAGATATTCTGCAATTTCTTTGTCTTTGTTCTTTTGATGCACCTGATACTTTATTTATGAATTTCCTTTATTGTTCTTATATGATGTGCGAATAATCGCAATTACATTGAATAATTGAATGCATTTACGAATATATGTTTACACGGTGTTAACTATAATTGTTTGATAAGATAAGCGAATCACTTAGATTAATTGGGGAATTTGTACGGAACGCTACCATAGCAACGCAAAAGTACCTGAGCAGCAGGCTAGGGCTGCATGAAGGCCGATCATACCCTTTTGCGGAGGTACTAAATGCTGGAATAAAGGGCTCGTCTTGTAGGCCCTAGAGTGAAGCAACCTGTGGGAAGGCAGGGATAGAGGGAATCAACGACATCACAACCATATCAAGGTGCAGAAACTTGGTTCTAGCATCCCCCCACACTACTTTGGGTGAGACTTCGGTCTGTGCTCCGCTGGTTGATGCCAAAATGACCAATAGTGTAGGGATTTGTTTGGCTAATTAACGCTGAACTTGGGTCAGGCCCCCTCAATCCAACAAGTGATATATAACAACATGTGAGAGTTCATGATTCCAACCCTAGGGATGAACTACTCATGAAACTAATGAAACATAGCATGATTTTTAGATTCACTTGAAACCCTGTGCACTAGTGGTAAGGTTAGTGTACCCTATGCATTATTTATATTGTCTTATGTGGATGGCAAAGGGAAATGAACTTTGCATTAATTTTCACAAAATATTTATTCGGAAGTTGTTCATAAGAGGGTTGTTCATAGTCCTTGTTTGTAGAATAACAAGGAATATGTGCATACAACTATTCATGTTACATTCACCTTCATAAGCTTCCATTAAAATATATTTATGATAATTTATGGTTGAGATCTGATAAGGTTTAAGGTTGGGTCCACTATTAGATCTATATCAAGGCCTAGTTTCATTATGTTTTTGGAAGTATTGATAATTTTTCTTGCACACGGTACCATTGTTGAAAAGAGAGATCCAAACCCCTATAGTGTAGCTTTATGAGATTTTTTTTTTTTTTAATTCTATGAATGATTATTAATGACATAAAAAATAAATTTAGGAGCGATATTTTTTAAAACACTCGCCAAAATTCATGATAATTGAACTTTTAGAGGAGATTGTTAAAAAGTCACCTCGAGAAGGTCAATTCTTGTGACTTTTTTAAAGGGGGTTTCAATAACTTCCCCTAAGTCACTAAAAAAACATTTTATAGATGGTTTTGGCAAGACCTCCACAAGCCTAAACCACCCCTAAAGGCATTTTTTACCTTGAACATCCAATTGAAGTAGAAAAATGAAAAGATCAGGTCAAATGGGAAATTGAATTTGAATTTCACAAACAAGACCCCTAAATTCTCTTTGTGGTGACCATATGCTGGGAATATTGAATGAACACTTGACTGTTTGAATGTTTATTCCAAGAATATTTGAATAAAGGATTTATGGCTTGTAAAACATTATAATTTTGCTTCCAAAGTGAGAGGTTGTTGTTACAAGTTCTCACAATCAAAAGTTTTTACTCATATAGAAAATTTAAATAAAATCTTGAAGGCCATCTCTAGATTTGTCATGGCAATTTTGAAGACACTTTTCTTTGAGATTAACGATCACCATTTCACATATGGAAGTCATTCATGACAACCCTAGATTTTTGTAATGTCAGGAAATGTGCAAGTCAAGGTTGGCATGTAAATATTTCTTTGATACCAAAAATGGATACGTCGGTTCACACTCAATCCTTCTCTTTTTGTTCAAACAAAATTATGGAAAAATGGAAACAATAAAATTTCTCGATATACCATATTAATACAACACTTTTAAGCTAATTGAAAAGAATCCCTGCCAAGTAAATAAACCACCTCTAAGTAGTTCTAGGAAGATATTTAGTTTAAATAATCAAATAATTACGACAATCTAACATGCACTATAATTGGTGCAACCTCACTTTACTTCTTGTATAAATGGTGCTGGGGATTGTGCTATATGTTATGTTTTCAAAATTGAAATTTTGCAAATACCAATGAGCCAATGACCACAATGATCCTATACAAGATATAGGGGAAAAATAAATTCCCTTCAAAGGGGAAACATAATCTATAGGCACTACAAATTGCATAATGATCTATCCACATTTGTTGATAAAATATGATATAACCAACACGATTTTCAGTTGGAATTTGGGGCACCTTGACCAATCTCACATTTAGTGAAAGAAATATCATTACGACACATTTTTTGGGGGCGTTATCTACTATAATTATCCTGTTAATGGTCATCTTCTTACCCTCGATAACTTCTTTCCATGCCTTTTACATAGCTAAACATATATTAAATTTTCTACCTATAGGTAAGGGTTTTCTAAGGACCAAAGCAAGGCTTCTAGGTTCCACATCTCCCTTATCCTCCATCAAGATAGGCTTAAGAGTGCACAATTTATATTTAGACTGAATTATTTGCTACATGACTTGGCTAAATCACAAGACTGACAAGGATTTAATTGGGTATCACAAGGAGGTAAGACCACCTGACCACCAACAATTTGTAGTTTATCAATGAGAAAAATGATATAAATACAACACTGAAGAAATAATTAAATTTCATTTGGTAGTCAAATTTTTATCATAGAGGAATTCAATAATTGGAGTTTAGTGGTCATAGGGGTAGTGGTTTTCTAAAAAAGGAGAATGAAAATCACACACAAAAAAGTTATTTTATTGACCTAATTTATTAACCCCTTCACACAAAATATTCCATGCTACAATGGTTCATATTTTTTATATATTCCAACATGAAAATGAGTCAAACATGAACATATTGTTGAAGTTTGGCTACTTCTCAAATATCCAATGAGCCATGTTTTGAATAACGACTCCAAGGTTAGTAAGGAAATTCTTGCAACTAAAATGATATGGAAGGAAATGTTTTTCAACTAAAATAAAATGTAGTTTGATGTTAGGCAACAATTAAGTAAGATTTAATTCTTTCCAAAAATGCATGGTAGAGTGGATTTTTTTATGGGAAATGGTCGAAATTTCACCAGTTGGTTATTTTTCCATGTTTTTTCTTAAAACAATTGTTGGGAAAATGGAATGAATTAGCACATACTTTTTCCTAAAATAATTTTGTCAATTTCTTTTTTTTGTAAGTTATATTTCAATTAACTTTTATAGATTTATTTACTCTAAAATTTACTAAACCTACATAACCAATGGTGATATTCACACACACACACACACACACACATGTTGAAAAGAGTCCCTCTTGGTCTCTGATAAGCGACATTTTCTAACAGTAAATGGAGGTGAAAATGTCATGGTTTATGAGCTTGAGAGTAAGAGTTGCATTGTATTTCTCTAATGGGAGATCCAATTGTGAATATTTCACATCAAGGCTTATATAGGTATACAAAGATTTTAAGGAAATTGTAGAAATGTTTGAGGTTGTTTTCCTCTCCATTAATTGTGATCATGAGATAGTTCCCTTGACATACACATGATAAGTAGTGATAACTATGTTTTCTCTGAGATGGAGTAGGAATGTTGAATAATTTTTTTTCCAAGTCAGATGTCATAGGACCCTAACTCTTAAGCTTTGAGGGGTATTGAGTGGGGCAATGTGACACCCTCATCCCACATCTACCCAAGTAACCAACCAACTGGGGTAAACATGTGATGAGAGGCTACTATGATTGAATTCAACCTCCTAACGGAAACACATCATACAGACCTTCCACATCATCAACAGGACTCCTAAGAACCATCCCAACCTTTATGGTAACTAGCCATTGGGTCCCACTGAGGTTTTAGACCACATGACCCCTGTCACTCCCATGATATGGGGTTGACAACATCCAGGAGGTTATGGATGTTCTCATGACAAGGCATTCCAACTTCTAGGGACTATTTTTCTAAGTGTTGTGTCAGCATCCTATTGTATTGTTCAATAACCCTTATTTTAATATATTATAAATTTCCTATGAAATTTATTATATTGAAATAGGGACCCTTTGTTTTTAAAAAGCCTTTGATTTTATTTTCTATAAAAAACAAAAAAATAAAAAATAGAAAATCAACATAAAAAAATGTTAATAAAATCCCATAACCAAAGTTTAATACTTATGCTTTTTAATTAAAGCCCAAGTATTAAACCTTGATTATTTAAAAACCAAATTTTAAATAGCGCCCGAGACCAAGACTATACTTAGGCATTAAAAACCTTAATTATTAAAACATGGGTTATTTAAACAAAAAGTCAAAATAATTGGAGTTTAACCGCTTCTCCGTATTGCAAATAAACAATACACCATGGCTTGATGCTCCCTCAATCCCTTTATGATTGCGATATGATATCGGACCTGACGGGATTGTGAACTTCACTTTATCAAAATTCTCATCTCCGCATAATGGTAAGAATGATAACCCAGGTCCCGTTACCTATCTCTTATGTGATTGCGATAGCTCGGATCCAACGAAGTCATACATTCGAGTTGATAAATCCCCTGCGTCCGTGCAATCACAAGTTTTCAAAGGATTTAAGCCAAGCACTTTGCCCCTCTAAAATGTGATTGTGATTATTCTGGACCCGACAGGATTATACATACCAATTTATCAAAAACCTCACGTCCGCACTATCGCAAGTTCCATAGACTTGATGCTTGCACCACCTATTGCGATATGTTATAAATCCCGAACCCGATAGGATTATACATGTCAATCCATAAATCCCTGCGTCCACTGATATCATAAATTATAAAAGGAAAAATATGCCTCCCATTCGAAAATCCCCTGCCAATTGTGATTGCAATCTGTGATAAGACCCATTCCACCATGTCATCCTCCACGTCAACACGCAAATCGGAAATCGCAAATATTCGGGACTTAAACCATATTTATCCTTTGCCAATTTCAATTACGATTGCGATATGATTTGAGAAGGCCTATTTGGATTTTGTTTGGATAACTCCTGGTCTCAATTGCGATTGCGATTATTATGAGTTTTATCCCCAGTCTAAAAGCAATTGTGATTTAGCCTTTCTTGCGATTTAATCAAAATGACCCTCTTTTTTATTTAATTTTATCTAAGAAATACTAGTCTTGATTTACGATATACTTATCTGTCACTTATCTATTCAGGTACAAAAAAAACTCAACAGTGAGGAGGAGAAAACTATCCAGAGAAAGAAGCAGATCAGTTCCACAAAATCTGCAAAAAACGAGGATATTTAGATCTAAAGTCAGGGATAATAAGCCAGAAATTGAAAACTGTTTTTATTTTTCATGATTCAAGGAAATTCATTTAAAATTTTTAGTGTTGTGCACGTACCTGCTATTTTTAAACCATTTGTAATATTATTTAATTAGATATGATGGATCGATTGAAGGGCCTAGAATTTGACAGAGAAATCCTAAGGAAGAATTTGCATTTCTGTATTTCTTCTCGAATATTTGTTTGAATAAAATTTTCGGATTGTGGGAACTTTTATTTTTGCAAAAAAGCTTGAGTGTTGTTGCATTTCTGTGTTAATTAAAGTGTTGGAGCAAAGGAGAAAGGGCCAAGACTACTAATTTCTTGAAAGCAAGAGTTTTGGATATGGGTATTTCTATCAGCATTTTAAAGCGATTTTGTCTTCTTTTATTATTTGCAATTTCTCTTTGTTTTGTGTTATATGCCTTTATGTAAAACAACATTGGCATAATTTCATTTATGAAAATGTTTAAGTGTTGCAATATTTTAATGGCATGTATCAAAGGAAGTTTATGATATTTTGACTGTGATATAATCTTATCAGAGTTCTTTTAATTAATTTTTTAATTAAAAGAATTAATTTAAATTGTTCTTCAATTCTAAAGTAAATGATTAATTTCTTACTGATCTACTAAGGAAAATTATTCTAGATCACAATCAAACTGTTAAGAAATAGCTCGAGTAATAGATATAATATTTTCATATGTTTTATCTTTTAGTCATAAGCCATTCCAAATCCATCTTTTCAATCCCATTATAAGCATCTCATCTTCATTTTATTACCTCTGATTGGGAAATTGGTCCCATCATATCCAGTGAGAGCCACTACCACAAACGAAAAAGGAGTTGTTTAATGTCTGGACTAGGTGGTTAATCCCCATGTTAATGTTGCAAATTTTGAGGGATCAATATTTTGGTGCTAGAAGGAGGGAAATGACTATGAATGGAAAAAATAAATCAACCTAAAATAACAAGCCATTCCAAGAGTCACTCCCCCTCGCGATCACCTCCGAATTCTCAATCAGAAGTTGAGAAGTCACTCCCAGAATCTCCTAGAACATTACTTGATTCATCTTCTTCACTTCAGGAATCAGAGGTTGAAACTTTAATTGAAAAATTAGAAAGTATTTCTATATCTTGTAGAAAACCTCAATGATCAGAAACATCTAAAGGTAGTGTATCTTCATCTTTTCAACCCACTTGGATTCTAACTCATTCTCAAAGTGAGAATCTTGGAGCTCCTCCTTTTGATTTTCCTCTTCCTACTTTTCAAAAGAAAACTAAGAAATATAAGTCATAGAGATCAAGTAGCAAGATTTTGTCAAATTCCTCTCCACAAACACCTTCATTCCCTCCATTCATTCCCACTTCTTCTTCTCAAAGTATTGTTACTAGTACTCAAACTCCCATTCAAACTCCAATAATGGCAGGACAACAACCAGCCAAACCATGGGCTAATCCCAATGTTGTGCAAATTTCGGCACCTCTCCATGCTTTACCTAAACATCCTGAAATATGACTACCAAAATTCAATCCTGATGACGAATTGCTCGCTGAGGAACATCTCCATAACTATATGTTAGTCATCAATCTTAATTGAGTATCTGAAGAGGATTGTGTAATAATATTATTTTCCTACACTCTTCATGGATTAGCGAGATCCTGATACTTTTCATTGCCAGCCCAATCCATTACTAGTTGGGATATATTTGAAGAACAATTCTTAACCAAATTTGGTGATGATCGAACTACTATCACTTTGATTAGTGATCTCTCCAATATTAAAGCAAGTCCCAGTGAAAAAATCAAGGATTTTAATTCTAGATTTAATAAACTCTTAAATAAAATCTAAGATACATCTAAACCTGGTGTTAATGTACAAAATGAGTGGTATATATCTGCCTTTCCTTCAGATATCGCATTGTTTGTCGATAGGGCTAATAAAACGACTCTAGTTGAAAACATGAAAGAAGCATTAGCAGTTGAGAAAAGAATACTTGTTTTAGAAAATAAAATTGCATTAGATGAAAGAAAAGCCAAAAGGGTGTCATTTAAGGATGAACTAAAAAAGAAAATTCCTAAAGATCCCTTTGATATTGAAGGATTGCAAAAATTCTTAAAAAATATGTCTAACGAGATAGTGAAGATTAAAAAACAAGTAGCTAAATATTCTTCCAAAAAACCATTTAGAACATTAAGAAGAAATCAACCAACTAATCCTCAACCTCCAAATACCATATCAAATGCTAAAACTGATGCGAGGATGAGGATGAATTGACATTTTCTTCTGACGAATTCCAAGATGAACAAACTGTTGAGTTAAATAGAATGTGGGATTTCATTCTTCCTCTGTCTGATAGTAAAAATGAATAAGAAGCATTACCTATTAGCATAAGAGGTAAAGGTCCAGCTGGTCCTATACAACGAATTCAAAAACAGAAACCTTCAACTCCTCTTGCTAAATATAAGGTTGTTAATAAAAAATCCACTTCCACATCTAATCAAGTGATTCCCTCTTCATCTAATTCTCCATCTCCACCCAAAACCTTGGTAGTTTCGAATAATATTGAGTATAACATAGTAGAGGACATGAAAAAAGTAAAAGCAAATATTTCCCTCTATGAACTCTTTAAACCCAAACAACAACATAAGATTTTATTGAAATAATTGAATGCAATGCCTACTCCTCTCCATGCTGCTGTAATATCCAAGGCTGCAAATGGAATGGGTAAACCTCTTGTTAATTCACTGTTTCACTACTTTGATGCTATTTTAATAGGTGTCAGTTCTAGTTCGCATACCCCTCGTTTCTTGTTGACTTTTCAGATATTCAATAAAAATGTACATGACTGCTTGGTAGATTTAGGAGCTTCTTCAAACATTATGTGTTATTTAGTTTGTTTAAAATTGAACATGTCTCCTCAAACATTTGCAGTTCATATTGTGCAACTTGATAGGACAAAATTTGAAGTTATAGGAGAAATGAATTCAGTCCTCATTCGATTATCTTCCTATCCTAAAGTTTGTCAAATAATTGATATACTAGTTGCTGACATTCCAATTTTTTATGGTTTGATTCTTAGTAGGGATTGGTTAGAAAAATTACACGGTTATTTTTCCACTGATTGGTCTCACTTTTGACTTCCTTACAATGGTAAGACAAATCAAATTAAAATCAACCAAGGAAAACATATGAAAAACCAGTAACAAATTTTAAGGGTGAAAATGAGCCAATAGCATTTAATAATAACATCCTTGGAAATTACTCTCTTGAAGCATTTTTTGGAATTTCAACGTACAAATATCACCTTTTCTAAATAATTCAGTAACTTCCCAAATTGAAAAATTTTCACAAACAGTTTCTTAAATATGTGTAAATATGTTAGAAAAACATTAGGTAACTCTTTGTTTTGGAAATTGTATTTTGATAGATCAAATTCAAGAGATGGTGCAGGAGCAGGTTGTATATTGGTTAGTCCTGAAAGTGAGAAGAGAATGCTAACTTGTAGGTTAGAATTCGAATGCACAAACAATATTGCAGAATACAAAGCATTGGTCCAAGTTATGTACAAAGCAATAGGCCTTAACATTAAATACCTTCAAGTTTTTGGAGATTCAGAAATTGTAATTAAACAAGTAAGAAACACTATGCATTGCATTTTAGGACACTTGAAGCATTACCAATCTTTAGTTCAATCTCTCACTTCACACTTTTTAGCTTTTAACGTGTCTTCTATTCTTAGGATTCAAAATGCTAGTGTTGACCTTCTCGCTAATGTTGCATCAAAACGAATTCCATCATAAGACTACAACCTAGATAGGTTTTCTATAGAATTAATTTTTAGACCATCCATCCCTGATAATATCACCAAATGGCAGGTATTTGATTATGATGAAGACATATTAAACTTCTTAACTTCATAAAAATCATATGATAACCAAATAATTGATGAAGACGAACACGACAATCAATTAAGAAAGAAAATCAACGATAATCCCATACCAAAATCTACAGTTAAACTTGAGGATCTTTACGATTTAAAATACAAATTCAAAAAGGTTACTAATTCAAAAGTTCAAATTTCAACTTTAGTATTTGAATTAATAAACCTTGGGACAGATCTTAAACCTCAAAACATTAACTTATGACTTGGTCTCTTATATGACGAAAGATTATCCTTCATCCATTTATTAAATAAATATAAGGATATCTTTGCTTGGAGTTATGAAGATCTCAAAACAGTTGACACTTCCATCATTCAACACACAATTCCGATGACATCTAATGATAAACCCGTCCAACAAAAATTAAGGAAAATTCGTTGAACTTAGAAAGTCAAATCAAACAAAATTGAATAAACTCCTTAAGGCCAAAATCATTTTTCCTGTTAGGCATTCAAAGTGGGTTTCCAACTTAGTGCCTATTAGGAAGAAAAATGGTGATATGTGAATTTGTATAGATTTTAGAAACCTCAATAAGGCCAGTCAAAAGGATAATTTCCCATTTCCTACTATGGAACAAATTTTCCAATTAGTTTCAGGTACAAAACTTATGCCTTTCCTTGATGGGTTTTCAAGATACAATCAAATCATAGTCCACGAAGATGATAGGCTTAAGACTACTACTTTCATAACCAAATGGGGAACTTATGCCTACCAAAAAATGCCATTCGGGTTAATAAATGCAAGGAAAACTTTCCAGAGGGCTATGAATATAGCTTTCAAAGGTTTGTTAAACAAAATGGTTATTGTTTACTTAGATGACATTATTGTTTATTCTAAGAAAAGAAATAACCATTTACATGACTTAAAACAAATCTTTCAACGCTGTAGAAAATATGGGATTTCATTAAATCCCAAAAAGTATTTCTTCGCTCTTAGTGAAGGAAAACTTTTAGGATTCATTGTATCCAAAGATGGAATTTTTATTGACCTTGCTAGAATAAAAGAATTTTCAAAAACTCCTCTCCCACATAATAAAAAATCCATGCAAACTTTTTTTGGATATATTAATTTTGTCAAAAGATTTGTCCTTGATTTTTCACAAATTTTTCTACCATTACAACAAATGATAAAGAAAAACTCAACCTTTAAGTGGGGTCATAATGAAAGACAAGCTTTCGACTCAATCAAACAAGCAATCATTAATGCTACCTCTCTAAACTATGAATTTCTTTGATAATATCATCTTGTATACTTTTTCTTCTTCAACATATTGTGATGTTGTCTTAACACAAATTAACAATAAAAAAATCGAAACACCTATCTATTTTTTTAGTTCAAATTTTCAAGGCACTAAACTGGATTACTCAGAGGTAGAGAAACAAAAATTTGTTGTTTATGAATCTATAAATCATTTTATATCTTTTCTCTTAAAAACACATATGAAAGTGATAGTTCCATTCCCAATAGTGAGACAATTACTTATGCAGAAAGAGTTAGGAGAAAAGAGAGAAAATTGGGTTACAACCCTGCAGGAATATTGTAGATTTAAACCCCTTACAAAAATTACCTACATACAAATACTAAAAATAGAAAATAAACAATGACGACAACATAAAACAAATATACACAAAGATTTTCCCCTGTGTCCCAAAATCAGGACTACTAGATTGATTTTTCATTATGTTTCTTTCAATGTTACAATACATATACATACAAGATGAAGCATCCATAACCCCAATCCATTAACCTTGGATTAGAGCATAACCATAGTTACCTTGACCGAATCTACAAAATACCATGGACCGAAAACCATCGTGCCCAAAACCATGTGCGAAATCCATGCACAAAACCATGGGTAGGTATGCCCACCTAATATAAGGTCCAAAACAAATTTCCCAAGGCACAGCCCCGAACCTCGTGCAGGGGGGATACCACCCCCAACATACCCCCTGATAGGGGGGATATCCACCCCCCGCAACACCCAACACAATGTACAGGAGGCTTACGCCCCCCCGCGCGAGGACTAGTCGTGGAAAGAATATAACACAACCCAAAAAATATGATATAGAAATAAAACCATCTAAAATTTTCAGAGGACAAGGAGGACAAGGTTTCTATAGATTGCTTATAGGAGCATCCAACATACTAGCCGATCAAGACATAGGTAATAATGAACATGCATTTGAGGTAAGCCTTATTGATACTAAGTCCTAATATGCTAATCTGATTTTTTATTTAAAAAATGGATATACTCCTCAAGAACTCAATCATAAAAGAAAAGAGCTTTAAGATTGGAAAAATCAATATGATATTGTTGATAATGTGTTATTTATAAGAAACTATGATTACGTTTTGTAAAGATGTCTTGAAAAATCTGAAGCCCAAAAGGTTTTGTAGGAACTTCATGATGGACCAACAGGAGGACACTTTGAAGGAGATACTACTACGCATAAAATCTTGCTTGCAGGATAATATTGACCTGCTCTCTTCAAATATACTCATGCATATGTAAGAAAATGTAAACACATGCCAAACTGCGTCTGGAAGACAACGAAAACCAGACTTGCCTCTCCAACCAATCAACATCGAACAACATTTCGAAAAATGGGGATTGGATATCATAGGTGAGATCATTCCTAACTCTTCTAAACATCATAAGTATATTTTGACTACTACAAATTATCTCACTAAGTGGGTGGAAGCATTTCCATTAAAGGTAGAAAATTCTGATGCTCTTATTGAATTTATTGATCAATTTATCATTACAAGATTTGGTTTACCTTCTGCACTTATATTTGATAATGAATCTTACTTTTCGGGTATTGGTATGATTGAGTTCGCACTTAAGAGAGGTTTTAAACTAAAATATTCTACCAACTACTATCCCCAGGGAAACAGTTTAGGAGAATCCACTAATAAAAACCTCCTATGAATAATCAAAATAATTGTTGACCAAAGTCAATGTAATTGGCATAAATCTTTAATATTTTCTCTATGTGCTGATAGGATAACTCATAAGGCCTCTATAGGTACTTCTCAATTTAACCTAGTATATGGGAAGGAATCCATCATTCCATCACATTTAGCTCTTCCCTCACTAGCCCTAGTTCAATTCATTGAAGAAACACCTACTTCTTCTTTACAATTAAGACATTCCCAAACCTTAAAACTAGAAGAAGAAAGGGAGAAATCCAAACTCACACACCCCAAACATCAACAGATCGTGAAAACTTTTTTTGATGCAATCTCAGTAGCACAAAAATCCTTCCAAGTTGGAGACCTAGTTCTCAAGTGGGACAAAGCACATGAAGAAAAAGGGAAACATACAGAATTTGAAAAATTGTGGCTTGGTCCATTCCAGATTGTCGAACAGATAGGCCCATCCACATTCATACTGCAAGATTTACCAGGCAAGAGAGTTTCTCTCCCTCTAAATGGGCTCATCTCAAAGAAATTATTTTCTTAATTGTTTTTAATTAAAAAAAATAAAAAATAATAAAAATAAAAATTTGTAAAAGATCACTTCCATTGTACATCTCGCTGCAATTTATTTTCCTTTTATAGATTTTGTTAATAAAAATGTTAAATAATACTCTATTGACTTTTCAAACATCTCTCGAAGTTATTTTTCATTTTGAAGGTAGGAATTTTTAAAGAAGTGATTACCGAAATTGAAAACTAGATAAAAATTATATAACTCTAAATTTTTTCCATTAAGTTGTGAAATATTTAAAAAACCTTAAAAATTATATCATTTTACTCTATTTTCAGTCAGAAAGGTTATGCTTAAAAAGTAAATAATGTATTATGACTAAGCACTTTCTACTCGGATTTGTCATCCAAAACTCTTAAGGAGTCAATGATTCTCCCCATCCATTAAAAAGAGAATTTTTAGAGTGCAATTCTAAAATCTAATCAATCTAAAAAGATAAGAGGTCTCATCACAAGCCTACTTACCATGATCATAGGGAACCAATTAAACTGACATTACCATACTGAACACCAAATCAGGGTTATGGCTTATGGTTTTTTTTATAAGTCAAGGGGTCTCATCCTGAGGCAGCTTGTTCAGTTTGATTATTGCCAATGAGTGGCATTTTTGTTATCTGGCCACCAAACCAGGACAATGGATTTTTAACATCAATTAAGACAAAAGAAAAGAAAAGAAAAGAAAAATAAACTTACCTCTAATTACTTCACTATTAAATGAATGGGTTACTAGATTATTGTTGGTTAAAAAGGTAACCCTATCGAAGCTATGAACGCTTTCTAGAAGCAGTGGCTCTACCTATGACAAACGAGTACATCAAAATCTAAGTCGTAAAAGGTCCCCTACTTTATTTTTATAACTGATTAATGACTAATACGAGTAAATAGGTGTTTTTAATTCATGAAAGGTTTTTAAAAGAAATTTCCATTTAATGAGTTCTATATTCAGAGTAATTTTATTTATCTAAATGTTTCGAAAAGCAGTTTCCACTTCTTAAAATTATTTTTACTGAATCTTTGAAGAAATTAGTTATTATTCATAAAGATAATTGGTTCTTCCAGTGAATCGCCAATTGTTGTACTGTTCAACAACCCCCATTTTAATATATTATAAATTTCCTATGAAATTTATTATATTAAAATAGGGACCCTTTAGTTTTAAAAAGCCTTTGATTTTATTTTCTTTAAAAAACAAAATAATAAAAAATAGAAAATCAACATAAAAAAAATGTTAATAAAATCCCATAACTAAAGTTTAATACTTAGGATTGTTAATTAAAACCCAAGTATTAAACCTTTATTATTTAAAAACCAAATTTTAAATAGCCCCTGAGACCAAGACTATACTTAGGCATTAAAAACCTTAAGTATTAAAACATGGGTTATTTAAACAGAAAATTAAAATAATTGTAGTTTTACTGTTTCCCCACATCGCAAATAAAAACTATACCATGGCTTGATGCTCCCTCAATCCCTTTATGATTACGATATGATATTGGGCCCGAAGGGATCGTAAACTTCACTTTATCAAAAATCACGCGTCTGCACAATGGCAAGAACCATAGCCCAAGTCCCATTACCTATCTCTTATGTGATTGCGATAGCCCAGATCTAATGGAGTCATACACTCCAGTTGATAAATCCCCTGCGTTCACGCAATTGCAAGTTTTCATAGGACTTAAGGAAAGCCCTCTGCCCCTCTGAAATGTGATTGTGATTATTCTAGACCCGATGGGATTATACATACCAGTTTATCAAAAACCTATGTTCGCACTATTGTAAGTTCCATAGACTTGATGCCCGCACCATTGATTGTGATATTCAATAAAGCCCAGACCCAATAGGATTATACATGCCAATACATAAATCCTTGCGTCCACTGATATCACAAGTTCTAAAAAAAACCATGTCTCCCATTCCAAAATCCTTGTCAATTGCAATTGCAATCTGTGATAAGACCCATTCCACCACGTCATCCTCCACGTCGACACGCAGATCGTAAATCGCAATTATTTGAGACTTAAACCATATTTCTCCTCCGCCCATTCCAATCGCGATTGCGATATGATTTGAGAAGGTCCCTTTGGATTTTGTTTGGAGAACTCCCGGTCTCAGTTGCGATTGCGATTATTCTAAATTTAACCCCTAGTTTAAAAGTAATTGCAATTTAGTATTTCTTGTGATTTAATCAAAACAACCCTTTTGTTTATTTAATTTTAGCTGAGAAATACTAGTCTTGATTTACGATATACTTATCTTTGACTTATCTGTTCAGGTACAAACAAAACTCAACAGCAAGGAGTCGAAAGTTGTGCAGAAAAAGAAGCAGATCAGTTCCACAAAATCTGCAGAAAATGAGGATATTTAGATCGAAAGTCAGGGATAATAAGCTAGAAATGGAAAACTATTTTTATTTTTCATGATTCAATGAACTTGATTTAAATTTTCCAACATTGTGCACATAGCTTTTATTTTTAAACAAGTTTTATTATTATTTAAGAAGACATGATGTTTCGATTTAAGGGTCGAGAATTTGACAGAGAAATCGTAAGGAAGAATTTGCATTTCTGTATTTCTTCCAGAATATTTATTTGAATAAAATTTTCAAATCATGGCCTCTTTTATTTTGCAAAAAATCTTGAGTGTTGTTTCATTTTTGTATCACATTAAAGTGTTGGAGTAAAGGAGAAAGGGTCGAGAGTGCAAATTTCATAAAAGAAAGCATTTTGGATACAGGTATTTCTATCCGTATTTTAAAGAGATTCTCATTTCTTTTATTATTTGCAGTTTCTCTTTGTTTTGTGTTATATGCATTTCTATAAAACAACATTGGCATAAATTCATTTATGAAAATGTTTAAGTGTTGCAATATTTTAATGACATGTATCAAAGACAATTTATGATATTTTGATTGTGATATAATATTATCATAGTTATTTTAATTAATTTCTTAATTAAAAGAATTAATTTAAATTGTTCTTCAATTCTAAAGTAAATGATTAATTTCTTACTCATCTACTAAGCAAAATTATTCTAGATGACAATCACACTGTTAAGAAATAACTCAGATAATAGATAGATTATTTTCATATGTTTTAAATTTTAGTCATAAACCATTCCAAATCCATCTTTTCAATCCTATTATAAGCATCTCATATTCATTTTATTACCTCTGACTGGGAAACTGGTGCCATCATATCCAATCGGAGCCACTACCCTAAAGGGAAAAGGTGTTGTTTAAGATTCGGATCGGGTGGTTATCCCCCATGTTAATGCAGCAAATTTTGATGCATCAACACATCCCTTGAGTTGAGCCACTTTTTCAGGCCCAGAGCCCAGGTCACTACCCAAAATTGAATGGCACCTTCGAAACATAAACATAATAAGGAAATGATGATGAAAATTCAAATAATTGAACAAGCACTTAAATGGACTCCTACTAGCCATTATAGGAATTTCATCAAACATATCAAAAATATGTAATCTGCAGGTGTAAACAATAAATTTAAGCATAGGAGTCTCATACTTATCTGAGAATTGCTAAGAGGCATTGTGACCTTATACCATTTGTTGCATCTTCATCTATTAGATCATAGATACATTTTTCTTTCATTTACAAGTAAAAACATGATGAGATCCATACATAGCCACTATCATAAAACATATACATAACTAGGATAATAGCAATAGAAATACCAAGGAAATCACAACCATATGATCCAGATATTAACCAGTATTATACTCATAGAAATACAAGGAGAAATAACCTCATATTGATGATATGAAATCCAAACATGGGATGCGGCTACCACGTTCCACCTAACCATAGAATCGTTAAGCCAAATATCTCTTCAGCCATTCACCCTCATGCCATATTCTAAGCATGAATATGGGACTTAAACCAAAAGGACCAAATAGGGCATATCGAGGCTAAACCACGGCATCCTCATCAATAGAAACCAAGCTTTCCCATACTCCATCTTAGATCACTAAGCCAATTCAATGAACATGTAATAATAGGCTTTACCTTGATCTCTACCCAATCATTAGAAAAAAACAAGCATGGATGCCACCAAATTTCTCCACATACACCATGAGGAATTTTCTTGTCTCTTAGTCTCTCAGGCTTTATCGTAATTGACACTGAATCACTAGGCTCTAAACCAACACCCACTCTCTAGGCTTTACCGCATATCCAAACCCAAGATTGATATGCCCAACGTAGAGAAATCCAGCTCTTGGATTTACCCTGTATATCGCCATTCACCAATAGGGATTCTTGGGCCCACCGAGGCAATAAAAATATTGTCTTTATTGCAACCCACAATACTGTTCAGGGGTTACTAGGCCATGTGTTATATCATTCAGAGATCCACCTCACTCAGCTTTGAATCCATTTGACAATCCAGATCAACCAAAACATGAGAACCTCATCACACCATGGATATCTGGAAATGGCAAGGCTAGGCTGAAAACACTGTCACACCTAGCAAAATGCATGCCATAACAACAAAATAACCACATGAAATAGCATGCATGCCAAATATAGCAAGGAAAACACACATGCAAATTGATACCTACAAAGTATACTATTGTAGCTGCATGATCCTTCTCTTCCTTGCTTGCTCCTTCCTTCCTCTTACCTTCTTTTCCTTTCTTGATCCAATTCCAAAGTTCTCCAAGAAAAATTTGTGTCCAGGAGTGTGAGAGAGAGAGAGAATAATGAGAGAGCTCCAAAACTGAACTGACAAAAGGTTACAAACTAATCCTCAGAAGCATTTTTATCAATTAAGCCTCTATTTTCTTCATTTTGCATTATTTTCCTTCAATTTCCTCCTCGTGTGAAACCTATGACCTTTCACCTTACTTTTCTCCTAGTTTCCATTATTTTCATAATTTCCCTAGCCATAATATACCAAATGAACACCCACACTAGGATGTTTTTCTCAATATTCAACTTGGAATAAGTGTCCCATCAACCATGGTTATTATTTTTTTCCTTTACTAACTTTTATTACATGGAATTTTCACCATGGATGTTATTGAACCCTCCCCTTGGGGGAGACTATCCTTAGTGTTCAACCACACCTATACCTCAACAAAACTGCTGAAAAAAAAACATACTTTCCATGGAGCTTTATAACCTATCTCGATGTAGTATTTACAATGATCACCTTGCTAAGAAGCAAAACAACATGACAACATAACATCATGAAAACTATAATGACATGAAATCCATACTACTTATTGGAGCTTTATAACATATCTCATTGAGCTATTTACATCCATATACATATGTACATATACAACCGCATCACAAAACATGTACCGAAACATATACCAAAACACTATAACAAAATTGTAACAACCCTGGTGAAAATTCCATGTAATAAAAGTTAACAAAGGAAAAATAAGACCACGAGTAAGGGACACATATTCCAAGATGAAGGATATCCTAGTGTGGGTGTTTATTTTAGTTTATTATGGCTAAGGAGATTGGCAGAGACAATGACAAAGGATTTGGCAAAGCAAAATGGCATTTTGGCACATTTAGTTATGAAAATAAAGGAAATTAGGAGAAAGTAAGGTGAAAGGTCACATGTTGCATGTGAGGAGGAAATTGAAGGAAAATAATGGAAAATGAAGAAAATAGAGGCCTCATTGATAAATAGGCTTATGAGGATCAGTTGACAAGCTCTTGGCTCGACTTTTTTCTTAGGTTTTTCTTTGGAGCAAGGAAAGGAAAAACAAGTAAAGGAAGGACAAGGAAAGGAAAGATCAAGCAAGGAAGAGCAGGATCAAGAATTTTCAATAGGAATACTTGCAGATAACATATTGTATGTGATTCCTGGCTAGTTTTGAGCATGGTTTTGCATGTTCATGTATGGTTCTCTTGTTATCGACAACATTTTTTTTTCTAGATTATGATAGTGGTTTTTAGCCTAACCTTGCCTTTTTTCTAGATGCCATGGTGTGTTGGGATGTTTATCTCAGTTTTGAGCTTTGGAATTGTCAGATGGATTTTGGAATCTGGGGTGAAGGCGGTATCAAGGGTCATTCCTAAAGGCCTAGGAATCCATGGACTAGTTTTGGCAGGATACACGGTAGCTCTTGAGGTGAGAGTCTTGGTTTAGGGCCTAGTAATCTGGTGTGGATTGTGGTAAAGCCTTAGAGGTTGGTGTCTTGGTTTAGGTCCTAGTGATCCAAGATTAGATTGTGACAAATCCTGAGAGACAAGGATATTAGAAATTCCTCAAGGATAGTGATGGATTCTGGATGGCATTCCAAATTCGGTTTGGTTTTTTTTATCATAGCACCAGTTTTGGTGTGATCATGGTTTGGTGAGGGTGGAGGTGGTTTAACCTCTGGATTCCCTTGGTTTTTTTCGATTGTTTTATCCATGATATCCCACATTCATGCTTGGAATATGGCACGAGAGAGACTGACTGAAAGAAATATTTGGTTCAACCATGTCTACAGTCAGGTGGTACGTGGAAGTCACGAACCTGGTCATATTTTCCTATGATTAATGAAAGCTAAGTTCTCTTGCCTTTGCACTTGATTATATGTGGATTTTATAGTTGTTATATCTCTATTATTTACATGTTTTTATGCTGGTTATAAGCATGGTTAATTGACTGGTTCATGTCATGGTCATTTCATGTATTTACTTGTAATTTTTAAAATGATGGATGCAGGACCTAATTGACGTCACAACAGTTCAAGGTATGTCTTACCTTACTAAGAGTTTTTAATAATTCATGGTATGTCTTATATCCTAAACCTATAGGTTGCATTGATGCCAATTGTTTGACAAAATTCCAGTCTTGGTTGGGAATGTTTAGGCTTAGTCCTGAGGTTGATTTTCGGTTTAGTCATATTTTCATCATGTTTTTGAAGGATTTTGAAAGTTATAACAAGATTTGGGCAGTGGCTAGAATTGTCGGCTAGAAATGTGCCTTAAATTCCTCGGACAATAGCACAACTCTATTGGGGAAAGTCCTTAGATGTGAGAATGTGGGACTATGAGGGCATACATAGGTCCCTAGACACTGGCATGCCCATTGCATGAGAGTGTCCATAGGTTAAGAGGTCTAAAAGTTCAGTGGGTCCCAGGGGTAGGATGCCTGAGTGGCTGGGATGTCTCTTGGGGGTGTTGTTGCTGATGTAACTGGTATAGTTGATCTATTTTTGTCAATTCTATTTTCTTAAGGCCACCAAGGAGGTTGAATCATATCATAGCAGCCTCTCGTCATATGTTTACACTAGTTGGTCGGTTAATTGGGTAGATGTGGGAGGAAGGTGGTTACAAATTGATATCAGAGCGTGGTTGCATTGCCCTTGGGTGAATGTGTTTGTCATTCATACATGTCAGTTGCATATGTGTTCCATATGTTTTTGGATTATGTACTTGTTGTGTTTGCATGGTGGTGGTCATTGCATGCAGTTAGGTTATCATGATGATATTGGTATATTATGATGCTAATGTGTTGGGTGAGATAGAGGAGGAGATGCAGATCATTAAAGTGAGGTTGCAACACTAGACTTCCGGGTAAGAGCATATCATCATACATGTATTGTGCGTTTGTCATGTAGGTATGCTAGTAATGGATTTTTCTATGCATTAGGGTTATATACATTATATTTATGTACATGGCGGTGATGTTATGGTTACATGCATGATAAATGCTAGTTGATTAGTGTAGTCATATGTTCATGTGTCGAGTAGTCATGAATGATAGTAACCTTTAGTTGTATGCATTACTATTGTTGTTTTATGTTAGATAACTTTATGATTATGTTATTGTTGTTGATGAGTATGTTATAGGTCAACTTGTTGTTTTTATATGATAGTTAGCTTGATGATTATGTTATATGTTGTTGATAAGCATGATATGTAACTTGTTGTTGTTATATGCTAGTAGCTTGATTATTAGGGTTATTATATTAAGATCTTGATGTTACATGTATCATACTATGTTTGATTGGTATATGCAAATGGTTAGGGTTATGACATTCAGGTATGAGTTAATATGTCGTGATATTATGTCATACTAATATAGACTGACTGTGTAGATGTGATTATTATGTATGAATGATAATTGTTTATGAGTTTATGATGTGAACATGTTAGTTAGTGACTATTATGGATATAAATATGTTATTTGTGTTTGATTTGATGTGTTGCGAAGTTATATAATGCTAACTAGATTGATTGTGTAGATAAGATAGTCTCCCCTGAGATACATTAAGGTATGATCTTGCTTATGTCGTCCACTTTTTTCTTGAATGTTTCATTATGTCATCTAGTTGATTAATTTAATATGGTATGTTTGTGAATTGGTTGAAAGTTTGATTAATTTTATAATATGAGTACGTGTTCAAATGATATTGTTTTAATATGATTGTACTAACACATGTGTTGAGATAGTTGACATGTACTTGAGTGTAATAGGTGATATTTGTAGTATTATGTCTAATGAATATGAGTTGACTATGAATTATGATAGGAATTCTAGTCTTGGTAAAGGTTGATTTTAAATTGATAGACATGATTGTCTTGATATTTGGAACATGTGTTTGACATGTGTAAACATTGCAAGAAACATGCTTGGTATTAGCATGACAAGGTAATAGCTGATGTGTTTATATAACTAACAGTTGGGTGATGTCATAGTGCATAGTAACACTAAATTGCAGCAAGGAAAAGGTCAAAGAAAGTGTTAGGGTCCTATAATTTATAGGATCAATTTATCATTGAGTAATTTCTTTCAGAATTTCAGACTGTAAATAATATAGCTTTCTACAAATGATTTCCAAAAAAAGATAGAAAAATGAAAATAAAAAATGAAAAGAGGGTATAAATACAAAAAATAGAAAAAAATAGGAAAAAGAAAAGAAATAATTAATGAACCCCACAAAAAATGAATAAATATGAAAGTGATGCTATCTTAAGTGCCACTTCTAGCCTTCTAGCTATGCAAAGAATAAATCTATGAAATTGTGTGCAGCGTGTTTAAAATGCCACAATCCCTTTCAACTTGAAACGTATCGTTTAATCATGTTCAAGTTGGTTTAAATTAATGTTAATTAGGTTAGAATGAATAATAGCCAAACAGTTTAATCTTGGTTAATATTAGATAGGTAGAATAGGTGAATAAAGTTGATCCAACTGTTTAATCTAGATTAATTTAGTTGATTAGATTAGTTTAGTAAGATGAAATAAATATTCTCTATCTCTTAGAATGAAAAATTGAAAGGGTTTGCATGCTCAAATGCACCCTTATTTTCTTAAAAATAGCATTAGGATATGAAAATAAAGGTTTTTTGATGTAATAAGTCTGAAATGATTCATTATCCAAAGTTTGGACTTTGGGCTATTATGCATGTGCCTGAAAGAATGTCACAGGGCCCTTTGGAGTTAAACCTCCCCCCATTTCACGACCCCCCGATCTCCCATTGCATTGATCTGATGACCTAGGATAGATTTCAGACCCCCTGGAAGTGACAACGTTTAATGGCAGGGGGGTTCAAAAAGTAATTTACCGCCCCCCTTACATGTTAGTGTTGTGTGATTTTGGACCCCCCCTCCATTTACCGGATACCGCCTGCCTGCCCCTTTGAAAGTTGTATTTCCATCCCACCTTAATCTTCCTTTCCCGCCATGTGTCACCTCCATGTCCCATCTCCGCCACCATTCTCATCACACCGCCTATGCCTAATCCCATCACTTCCACCAACAGTCCTGCACCACTCACCCACCAATCCCCAGCTGCTACGTCTGCGACCATTGAAACCTGCAGAAATTCTCTTTCCATTTACTTGTGCCATTACAGGAATTAATGCCATGTTAAGAACGCTAAGCAACCGGTTAAGTCTAGGTTGTGGCTGATAAATAATGAATTTACCTTTGAGATTACACCTTTCCTTCCTCGCTTATTCAATATTTATCTGACCCATCTATGCTCTGATCTTACAACAACATTTCCATTTCCTGTTATTGATAAATTTACTGAGGTTTTCCACTAAATTCCCTTCAACTATTGAACACATTTCCAAATCCTTCTGTTACACCCTTCCTATATTAATTATGTGACTACAATGGCACTTAAAGCTGCCCCTGTAGTCAATCCTGTGCTCACTCCCCCTATTGACTTAGACCATACCCCACTTGTAGACGAAGACTACAAAATTGTCAAAACTCAGTGTGAATTCGACCTCTTCGAATTACGCTGCTGGTTTTGCGATAATTTCCTTGATCAATCCAATGAGATACACCTCTAGCAATCTAGACTTCCTCTATTTGTTGTCTCCCAGTCTTATCATTTTCCAGAATTCTTTCTAAGATGCCAAGCCTCTTACCTTTCAAGCAAGAGGGCAATTATCTCCCCAAATGGTGAAATTATGTTCACCATCATAGATGATAGCATAAATAAAATTTTGTAGGTTCCCCACTATGATTCCCTCTCCCCATTCTCCCTTGAAGGTCTCAGAGAAATTTACTATAAATTAACCTTCCCCCAGAGAGCTGCCATTTTTGAACTTTTCCTTCCTAAAGACTCTCAGCTCCCTAAGAAAAATCCTCCATATCCCTCTTCTATGTTCCCTCAAAGGAAAAGATAGATTATCTTTGTCTTGTCATCTATTCTTGGTTACTATTCAAATGAGTGGGTGTATGAGCCTATTCTAGGCTTTCTATCCACCCTTTCTTCAGAAGAAGGACAATTAGTCACTTTTGACTATGGTCACTTCTTAGAAAATGTAATTCATGAACAATTCCTTCAATTTTTAAGTGAAGGAATGTTCATATATTCTTCAATTCTTATGTACATTTTTTTGTTCTTTCAAACAGATAAGTTTCCATTCACAGTGCAGAAGCTTCATCAACAAGGAGAGTCGTAGTCAGTTGTCTTATGGACTTCCTTAATCAGAATAAAATCACAGGAATTGATATTTTCAGTGTTCATAGACCAATTTGTGTATTCAACAACTTGTTTTCTGAGTGGCCAGCAGGTTGCAAGGATTAGTGAAGACATTCGAGAGATTTTACAACTCAGTGAACATGTCAAAACAGGGGATTGGTACCTTTACCGTCCACTCATAGAAATAAGAGTATATGGTTCAGAGATGCTACCATATAAGCTACCTAAGTATTTTCTGATGAAATATTTGCCTTGGAGTACATCAGACAAATAATTCATTCTGATAACATCCATTTTGTGGCAACCAAGAAGAAATCTCAATTATGGATCAAAACACAAATAGGACCCTACATCTGCAACAATAGAGAAACGAGAGAGGAATCAGACCTCCTGCTGAAACAAATGAACTTCCCTCTCAGTTTCACTTGGTCTTATGACCCCTTTTGGGTAATTTCCAAGTTAAGGGTGGAACAAAAAGCTACACCCTATGTGCATACTTAGAGGCCTGAAATAGAGAAATATATGAACCAACACACTTGGGTAGAAAATACATTGCAGGTGGTTGAGGAGCAGGTACTTTCCATGACAAATTGAGAGACTCCCATACCCAGGGGAAAAACAGATAAGGGACCAAGAGAGGATGATTCTCCATCAGGCACAAAAGTCTCAGCCAAAGAATTCAAAATATATACTAAGAAGACTAAAGCAGGCTCACCCTCTAAAATAGACTTCCCATCACTAAAGGACACACAAGCCACTATTGGTACCTTAGGTTTGAAGACTTTTAAGTTGGACAATGGTACCACAGAGTCCCCATCATCCTCGGTTACTAAAGATATGCTACCTACCATACCTTAGACACTAGAAACATCCACAGAGAAGAGGCAGTAGGACATTTTTCAGAGATGCAAGGAGATTAAGTAGATAATTGAAGCCATTCATGATAATATATCTACTCAGTTGAGAAAGAAATCTTCTCCATCTAGCACAAACTCATCTCAGCATATGATACAGATAAGGGAAGGATTCATATGGCATTCTTGTAGGCCCATGTCTCTCAACCAAAGTCAGCAACAGATTTCAAACAAACCACTTTTGAATTTGAGGCAAAGGATATACATCCTTTGGATCAAATAGATATGCATAGGCAGGATGGAGAGATGGTATATTCTACTTTCACATAGACTGCTATTACTTTCTCTAAACTACATATTGCTTTAAATAATGTGTAGTCTCAGATCCAATTGGAGAAAGTGTCCTCACTTTCCAAAGATACCAGAACCAAATACTTGGAGGAAATGGTGATCAAAGTAGGCTTTGATCTATACAACTTGAAATCCATGGAGGAGATCATCAGAAAGAAAAATTATGACACAATAGCATTAAAGAAGCAATTGAAGCTGCCAGTAATAGAATACCCCCAGGCCAAGGAACTTGGAGAGACATACATATAGAAGGAAGAGATGTTGAAGCTTCTAGTGGAACAAGGTGCCCAAATCAAAGAAATGGAAGTAGAAATGGACAAGTTGATAAAAGAAAAGGAACAGAGTTCACAACTTGTAGTTATTCCTCTTGATGTAGTCCCATTGCATCTCTACTACAAACACGTGTTCCTACAACAACCACAACAACAGGAGCATCATCTTCTACCATGCTTCCTACATCAGTTGTTGATGACTCAATTAAGTTAGCTCAATCTATGGAAAACATGTCTTTATGAGAAGAAGAGCTCAAGAAGATGAAACTAGAGGTAAATATTCTATAGGAACAAAGTACAAGGCTTGAAAATGCCAACATGACAGAAACATAGAAGTACCAGACATTGTCCCAAAGATTGCAAAAAAATGGAAAAAGACTATGCCATGGGAAATACATTGGCACAGGTAAAGGAAAATATTTGGAAAAGGATCAATGAAGACATGGAGGACATCTGGCCTTCAATCTGAATTATTTTTTAGCAACAGGAGTTGATTGAGCAGTCCAATGAAGCCATTGAGAATGTCAGAAAGAAATTGAGAGATAAACCAAATGAAGCCATTGAGCTTATCAAATTTCTTAACTCTAAGAATAGTTCAGAATTGGAAGAGTTGGAAATTGAAGACAGGACTGAAACGATTTTGGAATTTAGGAAAGTGTTGACTAAAAAAAATCTTATAAGGTAGCTTGAAGAGAAGGGCCGAATTATGAATGCATATGTGTATAAATTCTTTGTCAAGATGGAGCCTCTCTACAAGAAAGGAATTCCAAACTTGTTAGTGATTAACGACAAGCTTAATACCTAGTCAAATTACAGTGAGCAGATTATGACCAAGCAAGAGATAATTCAAAGGTTACAGCCGAAAGACTTAGTATGAGAGGAAAGGCTTTTCTAGAAGCATTATCATACGATCTCGATATTCAATATGCAATTCCAAATTTGTTCGTCACCCAATCGACATTTTGCAAGTATACTGAAGACAATAAAGTGTACATAAAGTTGATAAAGATCAATATCCCGAGTGAACAACGTTGGGAAAAACTCTATGAGTTACTGGAGTAAAAGGTAGTTTCAGTGGCACAGCTCAGTGTTACATCACATGCATAATTTGAGTGCCAAACAACTAACTATTCCACCATTTTAGCACCACCGCTTCAGACAGTTTAATTTCCGTAATATTATTGTAATAAGTTAGCTTGATTCAGTTCTATTATTTTGTAGATACATCCTAGTCATTCTAACAAGATATTGTTTGTAAATTATTTATAAATACTTCAATTATTGAAGTAATAGAAGTTGGTTTTTGTACAAAGAATTTTATTGTATTTTTCTCTGAGGAATCAACAGATTTTCCAAGTAATACATAATCTCTTTCACAGGGTTCATGTGTCAAGTTGTTGGTGAAGTACATCTATCTATGTTATGTGTTTATATTTCTCTGTTTATAGCACATATTTGTTTTCCAAATCTGAATTGTTCAATAGATAAATAAAGGGCAGAATTTGTTTAAATCTACAGTCTACACCTGGCTACGAATAATTTATATGTTTTCTTTTGATCTTTGAATATAGAATTCAGGTAACAATGCTCTATATTTTAAAGGAACCTTAATCTATTCTTCTTCTCCATTTTGCAGAATTTAAAGAATCCATTCAGTTTGGCTACCTTGCATTGTGAGATCTATCTATAGATACTATAGTTAATCTATATTTTATGTAAAAAACTCCATATCCCAAAGGAATTCTAGTTATCAACCAACCATTAAAATACAAAATGAAACACCAAAATTCATAAATAACCTAATATTTAATCAAACAAAGTTAAATCTTATAGAGAGAGCCCTCTCTAACACTGGCAGGGCTAGATCTCAGCTTCCAAAGTTGGTTTGTAGTTACCTTGGTGATTTTCTTCTGCAAACACACAAAATTATTGAGTGCTAACATTCTGGAAACCATACTGGGGAATAAAAATAATCTTTCGTTTCATCATCATAAGATTATTTCCCTAGTTTCTGCATCCTTATATTAAGAAATCTAATGATCAAGAAAGTGGAAATAAAGGATTAGAGGTTTTTTTAATTTTTAATGATCTGGTTCCAAAAAGAATTTATACTCAAGCCAATCCTAATCCATACCCACCTAAAATTTTAGAACATCCTGAAAGAATACTTAAAAGAAGAAGTTTAGTTGAAAGCTAGGGAAGCAATAGCCCCCTTTCAAGGGCCAATTCTCTTCCTGAAAACCTCGACACCATTCAAGGCATTCAATTCGACCTACCTTTCGAACATAGTCTTATAAGGACTAATTCTGAATCTTTTATTGATCAGACAGTGGTTGATCAAGCCATTCTTCAACCCTATAAACCAATAAGACCATTTGTTGAACCTGATTCGGATTAGCAAGCCCTTCAGGAGTTTCAAAAACTAAAATATCTTATGTCACCACTTGATCAGGTTGTACATCAAGCTTACATACAACAGCTTGTTAAGCTTTCTGCGCTTACTATTGCAACGTCCGCTTCATCTTCCCAATTATTTCATTCAACATCAGTTGGTCCTACCTCTTCTGTGATTTCTACTACTCATCTAGTAGTATCACAAGTAGCAACTCAATTAATTCCCACAAATCCTATATCTTCTCCTCCCTTAAGACCAAATATCATGGTTTCTCGCTATGCAACCCTGGTTTTACCTGCTCGATTGCATGATATTCCCAGGAATATCAAACTAGGACTCCCCAATTTGATGGTAATATTGCTATAATTTCACAGAAGCACACACAGATAGGATGAATGAATTTTTTATCTTCATGAAGCAGATGAGAATGATGTAAAACTAAGGATTTTTTCTCAGAGCTTAAGCAGAGAAGTCAGAAAGTGGTTCAAAAACTTAGCAGTAGGTAGTATAACTGACCTTGCTATTTTTCACCAATCTTTCCTAACTAGGTGTGAAATTACAAAGAGTCCTCTACAGATCCTTAATGATTATAAAAACCTTAAGAGTGTACCCAATGAAACTGTAGAAGATTAATGTGATAGATTCAATAGGGTTTACAATGCAATTCCCAATACCATTAAACCACCCCCAAGCTTGGCCTTGATACATTTCCCAGAAGGATTCGATGTTGATATGGCCTATCAACTGAGAGAAAGAGATCGCACAACCTTAGAGGAGATGCAAGAAAACACATTTAAAGTAGAGGCTAATTTATTAGCCAAGAAAGCTAAGTTAAAGGCTGAAAAAAGAGTAACAATAAAAGAGGAACCTTCATCTTCTATTTCTGCTGATTATAAATTAGAAAATCTACTAAGAACAGTAGAGAACATGATGGATATAATCAGTATAGCTGATAGGGCTCCTCAGAGAGAAAATCAAACTGGACAAATAAGAAATCTAAACTATCGAAGAAATCAACCCCAGATAAAACAAAGGGACCGAAAATCTCCACACTAGCAGGTAATAACTCCTTTGCAAGAAAATTACACATATGAGGAGGCTAAAGTAGCTGATGATACAGAGGACACTCAAATAAATCTCATGGGAGTAAATGATAATGACTATATTTTCCTGACTGAGAAAGAACAAGACCTTTTCCTTCTATCCCAAAATGAAATAGAACCTCAAGAATGGAGGATTGCAAGAAAGGTTTTGAGAATTCTATTATGGAAGTCCATAAATAGTACAACCTTAGGAGTAGGAAAACACCAGATACTCCACCAAAGAAACAAGCTGAAACACCTGCCAAAAATAATGTTGAGATTCTAAGAATCTCGATGTTCTAATCCAGAATGAACCTGACACTGCATCCAGAACAATTCAAAAAGTTGTGTCTGATAAACAAGAAGCCGCCAATTCAAATAAAGCACAGACATCATTTAATATAGAAAATGAATTGGAAAAACTCAAAATCTCCATTCCTTTGATAAAACGGATGAATAAAACTGTTTGTAGATCCCAGTTAATGAAAGCATTAAGCATAGGATAAAACACTCATACAGTCAATGTATTAGATGATCAACCTGAATTACTATTTGGCCCATAAGTTAATGGAAAAATTCAAGAGGGAGATGTACCTTCCTTTTATGTTAGCCTAACTGTACATGGTAAAATCTTACACAATTCTATGCTTGACTCAGGGGCCTCCCACAATCTTATGCCAAAAGTAATTATGGAGAAGTTGGGATTAGATATTACCAAAAGGTATAAAGACCTGTATTCATTTGATTATAGTCAAGTTAAGTGCCTTGGACTTATAAAATATTTATGTTTTAATTTAGTCCAAATACCAGCCAAAAGTGCACTTATGGATATAGTTATTGTTGATATTCCGTCCAAATATAGAATGCTGCTTTCTTGTTCATGGGGAGCCAAACTCCAAGGAACCCTACAGATGGATATGTCTTACACAACAATCCCTGTTTTTGGTCAGAACATAAGACTCTATAGAGAGAAACTCATGAAATTCATGGTCTCCACTCAAGATAGGCCTAATAATTATCCTATATATTATGTTCATTCTGATATGGACTCATTTCTTCTCTACAATGATGTAAGCATACAAGAACAATTTCCTAATCATAACACTGCTCTTTGTCTCAATGTTGATGGTCAAACATTAGGCAGTGAGCAAGATAATTCAAATAAAGTTTTATGGAATTTGAGTTTTGATGGATCGGTGAGTAAAGAAGGAGTTGGTGCTGGTGTATGGGTTTCTAATTCATATAATCATCACTCAGAAGGTCACTCCTACAAATTTATTTTTTAGAGTTCTAATAATGTTGCAGAGTATGAAGCCTTAATATTAGGTTTACAGCTTTTGAAGAAAGTTGGTGCTAAATGGATTTCCATTCATGGAGATTCTGAGTTGTTTATAAAAAAAATCAAAGGAGAATAATCTACAAAACATCCTAGGATGAGAGCCTATAGAAATATTGTGTTAGACTTTCTAGATTCTTTTATTGTATATAGTTTATCTGCAGTTTCAAGAGATCAAAACATACTACCTGATGGTCTTGCTACTTCAGAAAGTACTTGTAAATTACCATTTCGTCCCACTCGTCCATATACAGTGAAGTGAAAAATAGAGCTACTGTACATGATAACATTAGATACTGGCAGGTTTTTGGAGATGATGCTCAGATTGAAAACTTTTTGCAGTCTAAAGACGAATTTCAAGATGCTAATATAGATATAAAATTTGATGTAGAAGATATTGTACATACTAGTGTAAATAAATTAGAATTGCATGAAATAGATGAAGAAAATCAAGAAACATATATTTTACAATTGAAAGACAATATCCTACCAGTTTTCTTGTTCTAGTAGAAGACTTATTTGATTTCAATGACGTAGCTAACAAGCCCAAAACTGAACCCATTGGAGATGGCATTGAGGAACATAATATTGGGACTGAACTTCAACCAAAAATGATAAAACTATCCAAATCCTTACCCCCAACTAAAAATCTAAAGTACATTAAATTGTTTAAAGAATTCACTGATTTCTTTTCATGGAGTTATGAGGACCTAAAAGCCTATGACACCAGTATCATACAACATAAAATTCCCTTGAAAAAAATCATAAACCATTTAAAAAAAATTTAAGGAGGATTAACCCAATGCTAATGCCTCTGGTTTAAAAGGAGAAAAAAATAATGTATGATGCAAAAATCATATTACCTTTGATATATTCCAAATGGGTGTCCAATTTGGTTCCCACTTGAAAAAATACTAGTGAAATCAGGTTGTGCATTGATTTCCATAATTTAAATAAATCCCCCCAAAAGAAAATTACCCTCTACCCAAGATGGAACACATCCTACAGAAGGTGGTTGGATCCAACAGGATTTCTTTGTTGGATGGCTTTTCTGGCTATAACCAAGTCTTAGTGTCCTAGATGATCAAGAGAAAACAATGTTTGTTACACCGTGGGGCACTTTCTTGTATGTAAAAATGCCTTTTGGTCTAATGAATGATAGAGCAACTTTTCAGATAGACATGGATTTTACTTTTAATGATGAAATGGGTCATTTCATAGTTACATATCTGGATGACATCACTGTTTTTTCGAAAATAGATGAAGAACACCTAAATCACCTGAGAAGAGTTTCTGAAAAGTGTCGGAAATTTGGCAATTCCCTCAACCCCAAGAAAACATTATTTGGTTTGCAAGAAGGAAAACTATTGGGACACATAATTTCGAAAGAAGGAATCAAGATAGATCCCAACAAAATCGAAGCTATACTCAAAATTAATCCCCCAAGGAATATAAAGGAAGCTCAATCTTTTATTGGATAGATAAAATTTTTAAGGAGATTCATTCTGAATTTAGCTAAACTTTTAAAGAATATAAAAAATATGCTAAAGAAAGAAATTGAGGTGAAATGGAACATGGAAGCAAGACAATCATTTAACAGTGTAAAGAAGGATTTAACTCAGGAACCTATGTTGATTAGTCTATATTTTACTAAATATTTTCTAATTTTTCATTTGCTTCAGAACACACCATTGTTGCAGCTATCCTACAAAAGAACGATGAGGGCCATGAACAACCCATTTCTTTCTTCAGAAAAGCTTTGTGAGATGCAACATTGAAATATGACATAAGCTTTTTCCCTGGTAAAGGCCGTAAAGTATTTTAGAGTGTATATTCTTCATTCACACATCATTGCTTTTGTTCCTAGTTTAGTAATTAAAGATATACTGACTCAAAATGTTACTGATGGGAAAATGGGTAAGTGGATTGTTGTTATATTAGAGTATGATATTGAAATCTGACCCACTAAACTCATAAAATGTGAAGGGTTAGCAAAATTAATGGCAAAATCTAACTTGCATGCTTTAAATATAAATTTTCTAGCAATATTTAATGAATTAGATGAGCTGGTGAATCCAATGGTAGCAAAATACTTTGCTACCTCTCCCTGGTATGCAGACATTATTTATTTTCTACATAATTTACAAGCTCCTCCTGGTTTAACTAAAACAAAGGTTAGATTTATTAAACTTAAAGTTGTTAAGTTTTGTATTTTTAATGAAAATCTATATTGGAAAGATGTCGGTGGTGTTTTACTAAACTAGTTGTTGGAAAATGAAGCAGATAAAGTCATGTAAGAGTTCCATGAAGGAGATTGCAGTGGACACCTGTATCGGAAGACTGCTGCAAATAAGATTATGAGGGAAGGTTTTTACTGGCCCACCCTATTTTCTGATATCCAAAATAAAGCTACTTCATGCCACAAGTGCCAAATATTTCAAGGTAAAAATAAAATTTTGCCTTTATCCTTGAGACCTATATCTGTTGAAACCCTTTTCCAACAATGGGGCCTTGACTTCATAGGGGAAATCCACCCTGCCTCATCTTCCCAACACAAATGGATTCTAACAGCCACTGATTACTTTACAAAATGGATAGAATCCATACCTACCAGACAAGCTTCTGACGAAGTCATCATAAAGTTCTTAGAGAGAAATATCCTTGCTAGATTTGGTTTCCCTAGGAAGATTATTACTGATAATGCTGCATCTTTCAGGTAAAAAAGGATGGTAGATTTCGGCAACAAATATCAGATAACATTAGGACATTCTACACCCTATTACCCTAAGGGAAATGAAATGGAAGAGTATTTCAATAAAATCTTAGTTAACGTTGTTAAAAATTTGTTACAGTACAATAAAAAATCATGGCACAACAAGCTAGTTAATGCATTATGGGAAACATGCTTACTACCAAGAAGTCAATAGGCATGTCTCCATATCAGCTAGTTTATGGGATAGATGTTGTTTTCCAACATCATTGGGAATACTTGTTTTAAAGATTATGCAAGAATTGGAGGTGGAACCAAATGATTTACAGAGGAGAATAAACTAGACCATTCATTTGTATCAAACTAGAGAAGCAGTTCATAACAAAACTCAGTTGATCAAAGATAGCATCAAGAAGACATTTGATCGAAGGACTAAAGCTAATGACTTTCAAAACAGCCATCATTTTCTAAAATGGGATTCCAGAAGGGAAGAAAAATGAAATCATGGTAAGTTTGACAGCTTGTGGATGGGACCTTACATTATTGATTCTTACCGAGGTAATAATGCCTTTTTTCTGAAGAACAAAGATGGAACAAAATTACCTAGAGGACCTGTCAATGGTAGGATGCTCAAGCATTATGTTTTTTAGGACTAACAAAGTGTTTTTAACACAGCCATTGTATATACCATTTACTTTTGTATTGTCATGAGTGGGTAGCTCATGTCTAAAAGTTGAAAGCAGTGGAGAAGGCCCTAAGCTTTGAGGCATTTTTCCACCATAACTATTGAAAATAGAAAAATCAGATGCAATAAATATTGAAGATGAGGATTCAAAGCTACTAGTCTATGGTGTTCTTGACACTTCTCCAGGAAGTTCCCTCCATAGCTGGAGCCACTATTAGGGTCCTATAGTTTATAGGATCAATTGACCATTGAGTAATTACTTTCAGTATTATAATATAGCTTTCTGCAAATGATTTCCAAAAAAAGATAGAAAAATGAAAATAAAAAATGAAAAGAGGGTATAAATACAAAAAGTAGAAAAAAAGGAGGAAAAATAAAAGAAATGATAAATGAACCCCACAAAAAATGAATAAATATGAAAGTAATGTTAGCTTAAGTGCCACTTCTAGCCTTCTAGCTATGCAAAGAATACATTTATGAAATTGTGTGCAGCTTGTTTAAAATGCCACAATCCCTTTCATCTTGAAACATACAGTTTAATCATGTTCAAGTTTGTTTCAATTTATGTTAATTAGGTTAGAATGAATAACTTATCCAAACAGTTTAATCTTGGTTAAGATTAGATAGGTAGAATAGGTGAATAAAGTTGATCCAACTGTTTAATCTGGATTAATTTAGTTGTTTATATTAGTTTAGTAAGATGAAATAAATATTATTTAATGAAACATTGAAAGGATTTTCATGCTCAAATGCATCCTCATTGGCTTTAAAAAAGCATTAGGATATGAAAATAAAGGTTTTTTGATGTAATAAGTCTGAAGAGATTCGTTATCCAAATTTTGGACTTTGGGCTATTATTTGTGCACCCGAAATAATGTCGCGGGCCCCTTTAGTGTTAAGCCTCCCCCCATTTCACAACCCCCTGATCTCCCATTTCATTGATCTGTCAGCCCACAGTAGATTTCAAACCCCCCAAAAGTGAGAACTTTTAATGGCAAGGGGTTCCGAAAAGCAGTTCACTGCCCCCTTACGTGTTAGCATTCTATCATTTTGGACCACCCCCCACTTATTGGATATTTCCTTCCCCCTCCCCCCCCCCAAAAAAAAAAAGTTGTATTGCCATCCTACTTTAATCCACCTTTCCCACCATGTGTCGCCTCCATGTCCCATCTCCACCACCATTCTCGTCACACCACCTGTCGCTACTCCCGTCACTCCCGCCAACGGTTCCACACTACTTTCCCACCAATCCCCAGTCGCCACGTCTATGACTGTTGCAACCTCCATAATTTCTCTTTTCGTTTTCCCGCACAATTACAGGAATTAATGCCATGTTAAGATCGTTAATCCAATGGCTAAGGCCGAGTTGTGGTTGATAAATATTGAATTTTTTGCTACAATTATGCCTTTCCTTCATTGCTCATTAAATATTTCTCCCACCCCTTTGTGCTCTAATCTTACAACAACATTTCCACTGCTTGTTATTGATAAAGTCATTGAGGTCTACTATTGAATTCCCTTCAATTATCAAACACATTGCCAAATTATTCTGTTACACCCTTTCTCTATTCATTCTTCAACTACAATGGCACCTAAAGTCGCCCTTATAGTCAATCGTATGCTCACTCCCCCTATCAACTTAGACCATACCCCACTCATAGATAGAGTACAAAATTTCTGAAACTCTGTGTGAGTTCGACCTCTTCGAATTACGCTGTTGGTTTTAGGATAATTTCAATCTAGACTTCCTCTGTTTGATGTCCCTCAGTCTTATCATTTTCTAGAATTCTTTCTAAGATGCCAAGCCTATTACCTTTGAAGCAAGAGGGAAATTATCTCCACAAATGGTGAAATTATCTTCACCATCACAACTGACAACATAAATCAAATGCTGCAGGTTCCCCACTTTGATTCCCTCTCCCCTTTTTCGAGTCATAAAAAAGGTCTTTTTTCACCTCTAATTACCTCACATTAACTTGTCAATCCAGGAAAGTTTTTTTATTTCAAAGAGTGTCTCAGTTTGAGGATGTCATTTTTTAGAGTAATTCTAGTAGTATAGTGCTCAAAATACATGAGTAAATGAATGTTGAAAACAAGATCTACTTACAGCAAAGCACTTTAAGGCTGAAATCATGCATTCAGGAAACTAAGGAATTTATCAGTCAAGGGTCCAGTAACAGTAACTCATCCCTTTGTAAACTAATGTAAGTAAAGACAATCAAGGAATAGATCATCAACGTGGGGACTAGACAACAAATTTCAACGCCCACTACGGTTTCAAATTGTTCTGCACACCAAAGCAATGATAACGCAAATAATCAGGAAATGGAACAACAACTAGGAAATGGAACAACAACTAGGCAATGGAACAACAACTAATTCTTATGAACAACAACACCTTAATCTTCAGAAATAAGTGCAGCAATCATATCCTACAGAAATCAGGCAGTAATCTCTACTCTAAGGGTACATCAGACAGCACACGGAAATATAATGGAAACTGATTAGCATTGAAATATAGAATAGTACTCAAAGTCAAATGTAAGTGCACGATAAACCAAGATAAATAACACACACGACATGCCTTAGTACTGAGAAAAGTAGTAATCTAATTTCGATACCACCAATATCAATCTTAGTTATAAAGAATAACGATTGTAATTCGTAATGGAACAACAATGTCAATTGAACAGCGACCATGATTAAATGTAAACCATAGATGAATACAACAATACCAACTTATGACTGTTACAGCATGGTTACTTTGTAATTGAACAACAATAACATTCCATAAAGACCAAGAATATTATATTAATTATCAAAGGAACAACAATGCGTCACAGAGCTAGAGTGAATAATACCACATTCCTGTCACAGAGAACGAAATTGCTCAGTCAAACATAAATCAAATATAACAGAGTCGTGATGTAAAATAACAAAACATATCAGATTACCAAACAAAGCTGATAATGAAAACCACGCACAAATGAAAGGTAATAGTACAGGAGAAGTGTTCCACCAGGGCCGAGCCCTTAGCCTCCAGGGACACACCACTTAAGATTATACCAGGGTCAAAGATGAAACAGCAACTAGGTTTATATTAATGCATTAAAACAGAATTATAGTGGATCACTTCTCAACGAGAGTCGATGATCAAAGTCTCAAATTCAAAGAAAATTTACATAGAAAAATGACAGCAGATCCTCCTCTCGGGCTAGCGGTGCTGCCCCTTTTTATAACAGATAAAGCGGAGATACCAATGATGCAAAAATAGTTAAGGCAACAATCCCTCAGGATCAAGGGATTCACCAAACTGTTAATTCCTAGTTATTCATTTTCTTTCTTACGCCGAGTCGATATCTCCCTTTCGTTTCCCTGGCTGATATGCTTTAATTTGGGTCACCTTGTTTGCATGTGGTTCCCCGCCAAAGGGACATCAGTTAACTTGGCCCTATCTTTTTCTTTGGAACGAAAATCCTTTGTTTTTCCTTTTTCCTGCATAAAAATGGCAATTATCAGTGTTTTCATGTTGCATATAAATCCTACAGATTTTGTCATGATTTCTTATTATCTACCAAGTTCATGATGCAAAGGGGTTGTGAGTTTTAATGAAAAGATGCCAAAATAATCAACAACAATATACCTTCTTTAGTACTCCACACACCCCCCTACTTACCCTTTTTCATGCCCTCATGAAAACATTGTAGTTGACATGTAAGGCAGTGAGAGAGTAGGCTGGAGATGGGATCTCATGTGGTGGTCTACAGCCATGATGCCTAACTAGGTGTTCAAAAAGATGGTCTGTCTGATCCTCAAACATCTCATACAGGGCTTGGTATCCAGGTGTAGGGTGCCAAATAATCGGACTCTGGAACCTATATCCTAACCAAGATGGCCCTTCTCTCAAAATAAATTCACCATAGAGGTTCAAGCGATCGACAGCTAACTTAAAGTTCTCATAATTAAATGGTTCGTTGAGTTGGATATTCGGATTAGAGATCTAATATTGAAATTTAGCCGCATCAATGGCAAGGTCCTTAATAGTGAAAAAGTATTATGTTCCCTGCCAATTGATTGTTGTATGAATGGGTCCTAATTCTTAAATCATGCCTGGATTCCCCAGGAGGTTCCTATGTTTCCTCCACAACTGCACTAGATTCCTAAGCTCGGCTCTTACCCATAAGTCTAATCCGTTTTCTTGTCTTTGAGAGGCATTGTAGGCTTTAAGCCATTTGATTTGATTAAATCCAAAATAAATAAATGCCTGCAGTTGGATATCCCCAACAAAAGGGTCGAGGTTCTCCTCTGTCTCTTGGTCTAACACAAGGTTATGTAGATAGAATTCACACAATAATCTTTGAACCTTTACTCCACAGTGCTTACAACAGTTTATAAAATCATCAATGGTATTAATTTGTATAGGGGCTCCTGCTCTAACAGCCTTTATTTTCAATTGCAAATATCATTCCATTAAAAATAAGGCATAATTCTTAGCAAGGGCTCTACATGCTAGGACGTCAGTGTACAAATAGCATAAGGTATCCATCTGCTTGATAACTATATCTAACCTACGAGTTACCTTTGTGACTTTTTCTTCTTCCTTTCGCCATCCTTCAAAGGCCTGGCTGTTGGATAAATTGACATTCCTTAGCTGTTGTTGTAATTCTTCATACCTTTCTCGAGGAACTGTTTATTCTGTGAGTTTTTCTACTGCTTGCTGAACTTGCATCAAACCATCTTGTAGGGTTACTGTCCTTGGATCACTTTCCCACATGGTAGTGGTGAGCGGAAGGTTCACTTGAATATTTGTATTGCATCATCTCGTGTTTATGGTTCGAATTTCTTCAGAGGGCTATGCCTCTGTCTGCACTTCTTTGTCACAGGCCGATATATCATCTGTTTGTACTTCAACAAGGTTTTGAACGGCAGATTGCTTCTCAACAGGGTTTGGAACAGTAGACTGCTCCTCAACAGGGTTTGGAACAATAGACTACTCCTCAATAGGGTTTTGAACAGCAAGGTGGACTTGAGTCCTCTGAACCTTTTTCTTGAGCGGTCTTGCCGGAGTGGTTGCATGTCTCACCCCCAAAGTCCTTTTTACCCTCTTCCTCATTTTCAAAACCCTGATTTGTTGTCGAAGTTGAGCTATCACATTCAATAATCTTTGCTGTTATTTTCGTAATCTTTTAATTTCTTCTATTTCCTTAGAAGGAACAATTGTCTGTTTACTCAGGCCTGGACTGTTATCTCGGTCAATTCCCTAGTTTTATTCTTGGGGTGCCCCTTCATTGTTTTGTTCGGGTTGCTCAGGGGTAAAAACCTTAGCCGGTTCTGTTATTTCCTGGGTGAATTCTTTTTCCACCCCTTCTTCATCCTAAATTTATTCCAGTGTAGTCTAGCTAGAAACCGAGTGTTCCTCCTCTGTACCACCTTTCTCTCCTGTCATACTTTCATCATGAACAGGTTGATTCTCTTTTTCTACTTCCTCGTCATGTAATTCATCGGGTGCATTTTTGTGCTGAGCAGAATGCTCTTTTGGTTCTTCTTCAACATGGAGGCCTGGCGGGCTAAGAGGTTGGGCATATTCACCCATATTGGCCAGAATTTTGGCCAATTCATCTTCTTGCAATGGATTTTGCAATGGGCTGTCTTCGCGCTACTCTGTTTCTTCCTCCTCCTTCCCTGGTTGCTCGGTCTCTTCCTCCATTTCTCCTTCCTCATTTCCTTCCAATCCTTTCTCATTCTCTTCTCCTTCCAATAGAAAGGGTTTCTCATCCCCTTAATCATCTATCTCCACTGGTTGGCTAGTATCCCCTTGGGAATTTTCTAGCCGTCCTCTAATTCGTGCCAATCTGACTGATTTACTCTATTTTAATGGTCTATCCGGCGTACTGGTAGCATGCTTACGGTTTGGGGATGGCATAGTCACTCCCCCATCTATCATGGCAATTAGCTCTTCCCAGCTGGTTTGTTGTTGAGCAAGGTTATGGCTAACTATCAACCGTATTAGCCCATGGTGACTTACTACTGATTCTACATGCTGTGCCTTTTTCATGCTTCGGGCAACATCATGAAGTAATTAATTTAAAAATGCAGGTAAGTTTACAGAGCATTTCTGTTTTAATATGGCTAAAAGTTTAAGGTGTCGTGGTCTTACCCCGTCTTTCCTGCCTTCATAGGTGATGTAGCTCTAGATGATCTTCACCAATTATGCCCACAGCTCTCCTAATGCTGCTGGTAGAACTCCCTTTCCTCTGACTATCAGGTTCTGGCCTTCATCCTAGAAGATTTTTATGATCTTTTGTAGTCTCTCCTTCTTTAATGTCCATATAGGTCCTGTGGCTGGTAGTCCCGAGACCTCTGCAATTATGTCATCGGTGACTGCTATGTGTCTCCCCCTTACTGTGGAGTGATATTCTTGCAAGTTCTGCAAGAATTCTATTGCTATGGTCTCATTGGATTCCTGTAAACGATTGAGATAAACTAACCAACCTTCCCTTGCCAGGATCTCCTGTGTTGCATCGGAGACTGTCAATACCTGTGGTTCCGTCCGAATTGATCTTCCTCCCATGCTTTTGGCTTCACTGTAAAATCTCAGAGATGGAAATGGAACAGAAAGCCATGCAAATTGAAAAACAATATACCGTTGAGCCTTGCTATTCCCAAGTAAACAATTTCCCAACTAATAGTCTGACACGTATACCAGCAAATGATGAGGTTACCTGCCTCCCCACTGCGATGTAATAGGTCGTCCTCGGCCATCAAATGAGGGAGTGGTGTGCCGAACTGCGAGAATACAGATTCATAAAGGAACAACATATGTCGAAATGCCATGTGTTACAAAGGGAGCAGATTGCTGAAATCGAGGTGTATAGTCGGATCGCTTAACAAATAAGAGACTGTTGTGATATGACGAGGTTGGGAGGAAAGGAAAGCTGACGTGCATACAGACTCTAATGCGGTCATTATCAACTTTTCTGCCATGATTGGTTATAATAGATTTTCATGTGTTTATTGGTTCAGAGAAATGATATACATAAGGTATAAGAGACAGAAGGGTGTTGATGATTACTATTGGTGTATAAGGAATGTGACTTCAATACCATTAACAGAGCTCTGCTGCTAACAGGTGTCCATAAACTTGACAGAGTTGTTTGTTTCACCCATGGAACCATGATCCTTTATGTATTCTTAGGAAGTGATGTGCAATTCAAAATGTAAGCCATTATGCTAGCTTGGTGACCAGTTAGCCATAATGCCATTCACCAGGAAGGAGTGAAAGGTGGGTAGGCCGACTCATGATGAGACCTCCTGTTCCAAGGGCTCTTTATTTCTTCTGATGTGCCTCTTAGATCATATCCCTGGTGTGGTGGCCATAGTGGGAATGCCACTTCACTTTCTTCCTTATGATCATAGTAGGTTGGCTCTTGATGAGACCCCCTATCCTACATTTGACAACCCATAAGTTATATAAACTTTTTTCTCCTTTTTTTTCTCATAAAGTACTCCCTATTTATACAAAAAGGGTGGTTCAGCACTCCTTAAGAGTAGGAATGGTGGAATAATTCTTAACATCTCAATAGAAAAATACAAACCCTTTGTTCTTATTCCTTAATAATGATCAAAAGAGATTATGAAAATTTAAAAAGAACCAACATGATAAAGATAACCAACCATATCAATATTAGTATAATAATGACAACAAAAATAATGGATAATTGTGTCATTTCCTCGTTCCTCTTACCAATTCAAAGCAATTTCTTATAAAAAATAGCAATTTTATATAATTTACTGATTTCAGTATGCTGTAGTTTTGCATCCATTGCATAAGTGCATAGATGTGTTCCAAAAGACTTGAAACAACAGGAACAACAAACATCTTTAAATTGGAACAACGAGGAGAACAAGCATAAGTAAAAGGAATACGAGAATGTTGTTGTTTCAAAAAAGAAGAGCAAAATAATACAAGTGTTGTTCCTTTGGAAAAGGAGAAACAACAACCGAAAGTGTTGTCCCTTTGGAAAAGGAATAGTAGAAAACGCAAATGTTGTTCCTTTGGAAAAGGAACAACAGAAAACGCAAATGTCGTTCCTTTGAAAAAGGAACAACAAAAATCAAAAGTGTTGTTCCTTTGGAAAAAGGAACAACAAAAATCAAAAGTGGTGTTCCTTTGGAAAAGGAACAGCAGAAAATGCGAATGCCGTTCCTTTGGAAAATGAATAACGAAAATCAAAAGTGTTGTTCCTTTGGAAAAGGAACAGTAGAAAATGCAAATGTCGCTCCTTTGGAAAAGGAACAACAAAAATCAAAAGTGTTGTTCCTTTGGAAAAGGAACAAAAAAATGAAAGTGAGAAAGGAACGACTGAAACAAACGGTGATGTTCCTTTGAAAAAGGAATAGCAAAACAAAAATGTTGTTCCTTTGGGAAAAGAAACAGCAAAAACAACAAAAGTGCACACAAAGTGCCGTCCCTTCAGAAAAGGAACCGCAAAAGTGACAGTGTTGTTTCCATTTTTAAAAAAAGAATAACAAAATGGTGAAGGTGCTGTAAGGTGCAAATACAAAGAAATATGTACAAAGAGTAATCAAATAAGGAAATTATGTACAAAATGTAAAAAGGATTGAATCACTTAATGAATCACAGGTGAGGAAGATTTCTCTTCCTCCCCCAAAATTTGCATGTTAGAGTCTTTGTGTAGTTGCTGATAAAAGGACTCCTGAGTAAGTGGTTTTTGATATAGCCGAACTCGGTGGCCGTATATCCAGATCCGTCAATGGTGGTTAGAGTAAGGGTGCCATTATCATGTACCCTCTGGATTTCATATGGCCCCAACCAATGAGTCTGAAGTTTCCTGGGAAAATCCTGAAACCTGGAATCGTATAAAAGCGCCCAGTCTCCTTCTCGGAAGACTTTATTTTTAATGACAACATCATGCCATTTAGCTTGCTGGTGTTGGATTAATGCAGTGTTTTGGAGGGTAGAGAGCCTAATTTCATATAGCTCATTGATCTGCTGTAATCTATTAATCTGTGCCTCGTTTAAATCTAGGCCGACTTCTTGTGCTATTCATAGTGTTTGGATTTCAAATTCTATGGGAAAAATGGGTTCCTTTCCAAACACCAATTGGTATGGTGAATAGTTGGTAGTGCTTCTCCATGTTCTTCTGTAAGCCCACAAGGCTTCTGGTAGTCTTGCAGCCCAGTCGCATCTATGTGACGGAATGGTTTTTTTTAAGATTTCCTCTATTATTTTATTGTTGCTCTCTACTTGACCATTTGCTTGTGGGTGGTATGGAGAGGTGATTTTGTGTTGGATATGATAATTTTTGAGTGTTGCAGCAATCTTGTTACCAACAAACTATGGTCCACCATCTGTAATTATATCTCTTGGAAGCCCATAGTGCACAAATATATGGAACAGGAACTGTATGACAAAATCCTCTGTAGCTCTCAGCAATGCCTCTGCTTCAACCCATTTGGTGACATATTCCGTTGCTACCAAAATATATGTTTTCTAGTTCGAGGATGGGTTAACAAAATCGAGGGCCTATCTCTTGAATGGTTCAATAACTAGCTGTGGGTTCAGGGGCATTTTGTCGCACCGACCAGGGCGTGTTACTATTTGGCAGTTGTCACAAGCTTGAACGAACTTCTTTGCATCTTTGAAGATTGTGGGCCAATAATACCCTATTTGCAGGACCTTATGCCCAGTTCTGCGATCGGTAAAATGTCTGCCACATGGTTCGTTAGGACAGGCTTTTAAAATATCAAAAATTTCATCATCGCGGACGCATCTCCTGATGTGCATATCTGCCCTGTATGGAGCAGGTAGCCCCCAATCCAAGAAAATTGAGCACTTCGTTGGACAATCTATTTTCGTTCATTGGGGGTCAGATGTTTCGGTAACTTATCTACTGCTAAGTAATTCGCAACATCAGCATACCAAGGTGTTTTAACAGTGACAACAAACAAATGCTCATCTGGAAATTGATCTTCAACTGCTGCTGTGTCCACTGGTTTTGGCATTTGTGAGAGAAAGTCAGCTGCAAGATTTTATTTTCTAGGTCGGTCCTTGATTGTAATATCAAATTCTTGCAATAAAATCAGCCATCTAGTTATTCTACCATTTGTGATTGGTTTATTTGCTAAATATTTTATGGCAGAGTGATCTATATACAAGATAATAGGATATCCAGTAATGTAATTCTTGAACTTATTGACAACATGTATAACAGCTAGAAATTCCTTTTTAGTAACAGTATAATTTAATTCAGCAGGAGATAAATTCTTGCTAATATAATAAATTGCATATGGTTTTTTGTCTTCTTCCTACCCAAGGACTGCTCCAATAGCTGTATTTGAGACATCTGATGAAATTTGAAATGGTAGGTCCTAATTTGGTCCTCGAAGGACTAGGACTATGGACACAAGCTTCTTCAGATCCTGAAAAGCATGGTCACATTTTTCTGTCCAAAGAAAATCAACATTTCCTGTCAGTGCATATAGAGGAGCAACAATATGCGAAAAATGTTCTATAAACCTTTTATAATAACGAGAAAATCCAAGAAAATTGCGTACCTTGTTTGAGTGGTAGGAGTAGGAATTAGCAAAATTATTTGAATTTTGGCTGGGTCTACCTGTATGCCAGCTGCTGAGATATAATGGTCTGGGATAAGTCCTTCAGTCATCATCATATAACATTTTTCATGGCTCAAACAAAGTTTGGTGGCAATGCAGCGCTGCAGGACTTTTTCCATTGTGTCTAATGTTGGGTCAAAATCATCTCCATATGGTGTAAATTCATCCATGTATACTTCGAGCCCTTCATTTATTAAGTCTAAAAAGATACTGAGGATAGCCCTTTGAAATGTAGCAGGAGCATTGCATAAGCCAAAAGGTAGAACTCTGTAGGCAAATGTTCCCCAAGGACAAGTAAAAGTGGTTTTGTCTTGGTCTTTAGGGGCAATCTGAATCTGATTGTATCCACTGAAGCCATCTAAGAAAGAAAAGAATTTCTTTCCTGCCAAAGTGTCTAATAATTGGTCAATGAATGGAAGGGGAAAGTAGTCATTTTGTGTTGTTTTATTTAGCTCTCTATAATCTTCACAAATCCTCCACTTTCCATTCTTTTTTGGTACCACAACAAGTGGAAGACCCATTTACTATTGGAGATAGGGTAGATAAAGTTGGCATCTAAAAGTTTTTGAAGTTCAGCTTTTACAACATCTTTTAGATGAGGATTGAGTCTCCTTTGTGGTTGGTGAACAGGTCGCACATCCTTTTCTATGTAAATGTGGTGTGTACATAATTGAGGATCAATTCCTTTCATATCAGGGTAGTCCCATGCAAATGCTTCTTTGTATTTCCTAAATAGTTAGATGAGCTTGTCTTCTTGTTCGGAATTTAGGTTGGCATTAATGTTTAAAGTATTTCCTAACTCAATTTCTACAATTTTGCTATTTGAAATAGAAGTAGTGGGTATTGTTTGCTCATGTGTATCTTTAAGAGGATCTTCTTCTAATTCATTATCAAATGCTGCTTCTATCATGTGACATTGTATGTGGGATCTAGGTTTAGCTTGGCTAATAAAATTGTTAATGGCATCATCTTCTGTTTGATCTTTCAAATAAAGGGCCTCTTTTATAGTTAATGGAGATCTAATATTTTCGGTAAGGTATGATATAGGATGCTTGTTAGTTTTTATTATTGTGACACTTGGCTATGCTCGAGGGTATAAAGCTAAGTTCTTGATATTTGCCCCTCTAGTTATGGTCATATTGCCTTGTCGGCAGCCAATATAAGCATCGAAATTTGCAAGCCAAGGTCTGCCTAAAATCAATGGATGTCCATCAAGTCGGTTTTTGGGGTTTATTATCAGAAAATCGGGCGGATACTCCCAGGAGTCAACGGATACCATGACATCATGTAGTGTGCCCTCTAACCTGACCATGGATCGGTTAGAAAATTCTAATAAAGTAGAGGTCGGTTCTACTGATGTAATGCCCAGTTTTTGGCAAGTGGTAGTTGTTAAGATATTGATTGCAGCTCCTAGATCAACTAAGGCATTTGAGAAGGTTTGACCATAGATTTGTACGATTACTATTGGATTTCCTGGGTCTTCATATTTAACGGGTGTTTCTTATCCTGATAATAAGTCAAATAGAGTACCAACTACATGGACTCTTGGATTATTTGTTATGTTCCTCCTTGGTTTCTTTATACATAATTCTTTGATAGTATTTGCATATATCAGGATGTCTTGAATGGCTTGGAGGAATGGAATTTTTATGTATAGGTTTTTTAGTTCTCCCAGAATGTCAAAATCAGGATATTGTATAGGTCAAGGTATAATTAATCATTCTGGGAATGGGGGAAAGGATGTGGTTTCTTGATTATGGATTTGTTGTCTGGTCACATCCTCTTCTTGTGGTGGTTTTTCTATAGGTAACTGATTTTCACTTTGAGCTATTTTATCTCCCTCTGTTTTGATGATACACCCAGATCTTAATTGAAGGTCATTACACTCCCTTAGACCGGTTCCTATTTCTGGTGTTTCAATTATTTGAATAGATTGGACCAGACTATTATTCGGATTAGGGTTTGGTTGGGCTGGGAGTTGCGGTCTTAAGTTAGGCTGGGGGTTTTGTTGTACGGCTGGCAGTGTAGGTTGAGGGAGTGGGATGGTTCCTATTGGTTGATTCATCAGTCTTTGCCAGTTTGTCTGCTAGCTTGACTCTGTGAAGTAGGAGGGGTCCATTGTGCTGGATATACATTATTTTGCCAATATGGTGGGGTATAGGGAAAATTTGGCTAATTGGGTTGGCTTGATTGATTCAACCATGGAGATGATGAAAGGAACGACTGTTGTGACCAATTCGGGAAGGGAGGTTGATTTTTCCACATTGTATTATATTGTTGGGCATGATATTATCGAGGCTGAAAAGAAGAAGCTGGATCTGAAAACATACCTAATTGTGTGGTTGCCATTGATGACGCTGATTGAGTAGATACACCGATTCTATCTCTTCTTCTGCTTCCTTATTTACCGCTTTCAATCCAGGAAGTGAGGGGCAGTTCTCTGTAGAGTGGTCTTTTGTACTAGTGGCACAAACATGGACTGCATCTAATGGACACTCCTTATGGCTGTGTTTCTTTTTGCATCTGGGACAGAAGATCACCAGATTCTATTGTGCCTTTGACTGCTTTTGTTTGGCCTGCATAATATCAAGTTGTGTTGTCAGTGTCCCTAATATATCAATTTTAAAATTTTCTAATAAAGTTCCAATTTCTGCACGAGTTACTCTTGCCGAAATTCTATTATCTCTTGCAAACCGATCATGTTCTGCTGGTTTTAGTCTTGTGTTGCCTCTTGAACTACTGAAACATATATTAATAATGTTAGCAAAATTCTCCTAATAAATATCTCCTTTTCCCATAATATTTAATGTTTCAATTCACTGCTCCTTCATTCCCCTAATTAACATTGTTTTGAATACATTATCAGGTAAGGGTAATGATGCATAAGGAGATCTTTGAAGATTATACTAGAAACGTTCAACATACTCCTCTAATATTTCATTTGGTCTAGCTACCATCTGGAATATTTCATCTTTTAACTCTCTAGACCTACAATAATCCTAATAGTTTTTTTAAAAAGACTCCTTCATTTAATCCCAGTTATTTATAACACCACCACCCAATCCCATAAACCATCTTAAAGCAGCCCCTTTTAATGTAGAGGGAAATAATTTCAGTTTCTGGGGATTGGTGGTGTAGTCATATCCTCTACACAACACGTTAAATTCAAACAGGAATGCATCCGGATCCTCTAATATAAGGCCATGAAATGTGCGGATATGCTGAAGAGGAATTGCTTTCATAGATGCATTAGCTACAGTATCCACAATGGGGTATTGCAGTGTAGAGGTTTGGGTGTTTGGCTGGTTTTGGGCCATTTGGTCAAATATATGCCAATAACCTTCTGGGATATCTAGGAGGGTATTCCTACGTTGTCAAGGGGAAATGGCTTTCACAAGAATGGCTTTGACAACAATTCCTTTATCTAGGATAATGAGAGTACCTAATGTCTGGGGAGATTCAGGTTCTTCAGCTTCACAATAAATGATTTTCACAACACTTCCCTTGTCTGGACTGCTTAATGGCTGAATTAACCCAAGAGGAGATCTTGGTTCTTCAATTTCTCCTGTCTCTCCTCTTCCTTCATAGAGGTTTCTAAGATTCCCTTCTTGCAATGGTTCTAGGCTAGAATTTTCAATTTCTTGAAAATCTTTCTCTTCGGTTTGACTGTGCACCTCAACAAAGGCTACAGATGGTGATCCTGTGGCCTAAAGGGAACTAGCAGGCTATCTAGAAGCAACTTTTCTAGGTCCTACTAAAGGCTGAGATTCTACTTTCTTAAGGATTTCGTCTATAAAGGTTGATAGGCCAAGGGTCACCGGTCCCTTAGCTTTGTCAGTCTTGGGTATAGGGTTGGGATTCCTTCCTAGCTTTTTCTACTTAGTCATGCACACAAATCAATTGCTAAGTTCTACCCAAACAAAAGAACAACAAATCTGCAAGAAAGCGGGCAGGGGAGCAGGGCTAGTACATACTCCACACGTAGGTTCTTACCTTCCATTTTTAAATCCCAATTCTTTCCTAGCAGGTTCTTACACTACTCTGAAAAGAGAGACAAATGGCTGCACTCTTTCCCCGACAACGGGCCAAAATGTTGAGTCATAAAAAGGGTCTTTTTCACCTCTAATTACCTCACATTAACTTGTCAATCTAGGAACGTTTTGTTATTTCAAAGAGTGTCTCAGTTTGAGGCTGTCATTTGTCAAAGTAATGCTAGTAGTATAGTGCTCAAAATACATGAGTAAATGAATGTTGAAAACAAGATCTACTTATAGTAAATCACTTTAAGGCTGAAATCATGCATTCAAGAAACTAAGTAATTTATCAGTCAAGGGTCCAATAACAATAACTCATCCCTCTGTAAACTGATGTAACTAAAGACAATCAAGGAATAGATCATCAATCTGGGGACTAAACAACAAATGTCAACACCCACTACAATTTCAGATCGTTTTGCACACCAAACCAATGATAACGCAAATAATCAGGAAATGGAACAACAACTAGGAAATGGAACAACAACTAGGCAATGGAACAACAACTAATTCTTATGAACAACAACACCTTAATCTTCAGAAATAAGTGCAACAATCGTATCCTATAGAAATCAGGTAGCAATCTTTACTCTAAGGGTACATCGGACAACACACAAAAATAGAATGCCAACTGATTAGCAATGAAATATAGAATAGTACTCAAAGCCAGATGTAACTGCACGATAAACCAAGATAAATAACACACACGGCACACCTTAGTACTGAAAAAAGTAGTAATGTGATTTTGATACCACCAATATCAATCTTAGTTATAAAGAATAACGATTATAATTCGTAATGGAACAACAATGTCAGTTGAACAACAATCATGATTAAATGTAAACCATAGATGAATACAACAATACCAACTTATGACTGTTACAACATGGTTACTTTGTAATTGAACAACAATAACATTCCATAAAGACCAGCAATATTATATTAATGATCAAAGGAATAGCAATGCGTTACAGAGCTAGAGTGAACAATACCACATTCCTGTCACAGAGAATGAAATTGCTCAGTCAAACATAAATCAAATATAACAGAGTCGTGATGTAAAATAACAAAACATATCAGATTACTGAACAAAGCTGATAATGAAAACCACGCACAAATGAAAGGTAATAGTACAGGAGCAAGTGTTCCACCAGGGCCGGGCCCTAAGCCTCCAGGGACACACCGCTTGAGATTATTCCAAGATCAAAGATGAAACAACAACCATGTTTATATTAATGCATTAAAAAAGAATTACAACGGATCACTTCTCAACAAGAGTCGATGATAAAAGTCTCAAATTCAAAGAAAAGTTACATAGAAAAATGACAGTAGATCCTCCTCTTGGGCTAGCGGTGCTGCCCCTTTTTATAACAGCTAAAGCGGAGATATCAATGATGTAAAATAGTTAAGGCATCACCAAACTGTTAATTCCTAGTTATTCATTTGCTTTCATGCGCCGAGTCGATATCTCCTTTTCCTTTCCCTGGCTGATATGCTTTAATTTGGATTGCCTTGTTTGCATGTGGTTCCCCACCAAAGGGACACCAGTTAACTTGGCCCTATCTTTTTCTTTGGAATGGCAATCCTTCGTTTTTCCTTTTTCTTGCATAAAAATGGCAATTATCAATGTTTTCGTGTTACATATAAATCCTAAAGATTTTGTCATGATTTCTTATTATCTACCAAGTTCATGATGCAAAGGGGTTGTGAGTTTTAATGAAAAGATGCCAAAATAATCAACAAAAGCATACCTTCTTTAGTACTCCACACCCTTTCTCCCTTGAAGCTCTCAAAGAAATTTACCACAAATTAACCTTCCCCCTAGAGAGTTGCCATTTTCTAAATTTTCCTTCTTGAAGATTCTCAACTCCCTAAGAAAAATCCTCCATATCCATCTTCTATGTTCCCTCAAAGGACAAGACAGATTGTGTTTGTATTTTCATATATTCTTGGTAACTATTTAGATGAGTGGGTATATATCCACCCTTTCTTCAGAAGAAGGACCATCAGTCATTTTTTACTGTGGTCACTTCTTAGAAAATGAAATTCATGAACAATTACTTCATTTTTTAACTAAAGGAATGTTTAGATATTATTCAATTCTTATGTACATGTTTTTGTTCTTTCAAACAGTTAATTTCTATTAACATTGCAGAAGCTTGATCAACAAGGAGATCCATAATCAGTTGTCTTCTGGACTTGCTTAATTAGAAGACAATCACAGGAATTCAGTTTTTCAAAGTTCATAGACCAATTTGTGTATCCAACAACTTGTTCACTGAGTGGCCAGCAGGTTTCAAGGATTAGTAAAGACATTCAGAAGATTTTACAACTTAGTGAATAGGTCGAAACAGGGGACAGGTAACTTTACCAGTCATTCATAGAAATAAGAGTATATGGTTCAAATCTACCACCATATAAGTTGCCTAAGTATTTTTTGATGAGAATATGTTCCTTGTAGTACATCCAGAAAATAATTCATTATGATAACATCCATTTTGTGGAAACCAAGAATAAATCTCAGTTCCGGATCAAAACATAGATAGAAACCTACATCTGCAACAATAGAGCAGTAGGAGAGGAAGCAGACCTCCTGCTGAAACAAATGAACTTCCCTCGTAGTTTGACTTGTTCTTAGGACCCCTTTGGGGTAATTTCCAAGTTAAGAGTGGAACAAAAAGCTACACCCTATGTGCATATTTAGAGGCTTGAAATAGAGAAATATATGAACCAACACACCTGGGTAGAAAATACATTGCAGGAGGCCAAGGAGCAGGTACTTTCCAGGACAGCTTCAAATGCTCCCATACCTGGGGAAAACACATATAAGAGACCAAGAGAGGATGATTCTCCATCAGTCACAGAAGTCTCAGCCAAAGCATTCAAAATATATACATTCAAAATATATACTAAGAAGCTTAAAGCAGGCTCAAGCACTAAAATAGACTTCCCATCACTGGAGGACACATAAGGCAGCATTGTGCTCTTAGTTTTGATGAATTGTAATTTGGACAATGGTACCAAAGATTCTCCATCATCCTCGGCTACTAAACATATTCTAACTACAATACCTCAGACACTAGAAACATCCACAAAGTAGAGGTAGTTGGACATTTTTTCGAGATACAAGTAGATTAAGTAGAGAAATGAAGCCATTCATGATAATATATTTACTTAGTTCAGAAAGCAATCTTCCTCCATCCAGCACAGACTCATCTCGACATATGATACAGAGAAGGGAAGGATGCATATGGAATTCTTGTAGGCCTAATTCCCTCAACCAAAGTTAGCAACAAATTTCAAACAAACCACTTTTGAATTTGAGGAAAAGGATATCCATCCTTTGGATCAAATAGATATGCACAGACAGGCTGGAGAGATAGTATATTCTACTTTCACACAGACTGCTATTACTGCCTCTAAACTACAACTTGCTTTAAATAATGTGCAGTCTAAGATCAAATTGGAGAAAGTTTCCTCACTAGCCAAAGATACCATAATCAAATACTCGGAGGAAATGGTGATCAAATCAAGCTTTGATCCAGACAATTCGAAATCCATGGAGGAGATAATCAGAAAGAAAAAAGTTGACACAACAACATTAAAGAAGCAATTGAAACTGCCAACAATAGAAGACCTATAGGCCAAGGAACTTGGAGAGACAAAGCTACAGAAGGAAGAGATGTTGAAGCTTCTTGTGGAACAAGGTGTCTAGATCAAAGCAATGGAAGAAGAAATGGACAAGATGATAAAATAAAAGGAACAGAGTTCACAACTTGTAGTTGTTCCTCTTGATACAGTTCCCACTGCATCTCTACTACAAATAGGTGTTCCTATAACAACCATAACAACAAGAGCATCACATTCTACTGTGCTTCCTACATCAGTTGTTGATGACTCAGTTAAGTTAGATCAATCTATGGAAAACATGTCTATACAGGAAGAAGAGCTAAATAAACTGAAAATATAGGTAAAGATTCTACAGGAACAGAGTACAAAGTTTGAAAATGCCTACATGATAAAAACACAAAAGTCCTAGACATTGTCCCAAATATTGTAGAAAATGGAAAAAGACTATGCCATGGGAAATACATTGGCACATGTAAAGGAAAATATCTGGAAAGGGAACAATGAAGACATGGAGGACATTTGGGCTTCAATCCAAATTATTTTTGAGTAACAAGATCTGGTTGAGTGGTCCAATGAAACCACTGAGCAGGTCAGGAAGCAATTGGGAGATAAACCAAATGAAGCCACTGAGCTTATCAAATTTCTCAACTCTAAGAACAGTCAGGAATTGGAAGAGTTGGAAATTGAAGACAAGACTGAAATGATTTTAGAAGTCAGGAAAGTAATGACTAAAAGAAATATTATGAGACACATTGAAGAGAAGGGCCGAATTATGAATACGGGTATACATAAATTCGTTACCAAGCTGGAGGCTTTCACAAGAAAGGACTTTCAAACATGTTAGTGCTTAACAACAAGCTTAGTACCTGGTCATATTATAGTGAGAATATTATGACCAAGGAAAAATACAATTCAAAGGTTACAGCAGGAAGAATCAGTATGATAGGAAAGGATTTTCTAGAAGCATTATCATACGATCTCAATATTCAGTATGTAATTCCAAATCTGTTCATCACCTGATTGACCTTTTCCGAGTATACTAAAGTCGACGAAGTGTACAAAAAGTTGATGAAGATAAATATCCTGAGTGAACAACATTGGGATAAACTTTGTGAGTTACTGGAGTAAAAGGTAGTTTCAGTGGCACAGCTTAGCATTACAGCACATGTAGAATTTGAGCGCCAAACAACCAACTATTCCACCATTTCAATGCCACCACTTCAGACAGTTCATTTTCCGTAATATTATTGTATTAAGTTTGCTTGGTTCAGTTCTATTATTTTGTATATACATCCTAGTCATTCTCACAGGATATTTTTTGTAAATTAGTTATAAATACTTCAATTGTTGAAGTAACAGAGGTTGGTTTTTGTATGAAGAATTCTATTGTATTTTTCTTTGAAGCATAAGCATATTTTCCAAGTAATACAAAATCTCTTTCATAGGATTCATGTGTCAAGTTGTTGGTGAGGTACATCTATTTATCTTATGTGTTTATATTTCTACTTATAGCACATATTTGTTTTCCAAATCTAAATTATTGAATAGATAAATAAAGGGCAGGATTTGTTTAAATCTACACTCTACAACCAGCTATGAATAATTTCTATGTTTTCTTTTGATCTTTGAAAATAGAATTAAGGTAACAATGCTCTATATTTTAAAGTTAACCTTTACATTTCTTCGTCTCCATTTCACAAACTTTAAAGAATCCATTCAGTTTGGCTACCTTTCCTGGTGAGATCTATTTGTAGATACTATAATTAATCTGTATTTTATGTAACAGACTCCATAACCCAAAGGAAATCTAGTTATCAACCAACCATTCAAATACAAATCAAACCCAAAACTTCATAACTAGCCTAATTTTTATTCAAACAAAGTTAAATGTTATAGAAAGAGCCCTCTCTGAAGCTGGAAGAGGTAGATCCCAGCTTCCAAAGTTGGTTTGTGGTTACCTTGTTGATTTTCTTCTGCAACCTTAGAAAATTCTTGAGTGCTAACAGAAAGGAATTGGGCAAGAATTATTTTGACCATGTTTGGAAGCCCTAATTGCAAACGAACGAGTGAATTGCATACAAGAAGTCTTCTTAACTTTAATCTTGTATGACATTATGTGGATATGTGCTAGATTCATGAACTTATATTTGACAGGTATATTAGCTAGTCTCTAGTTACAGGTGGATCTGTCATGGGAATTGGAGTCCCTTGAGAGATGGCATGGATGTGTTCAATTACAACGCAGTGTGCTTGGCACAAAAAAAAAAGGAAAATGGTGTATTGCTATGTTTATTTATGCATTGACAGTTATGTGTTTTTGGTAGTATGATGTAGGGGATCACATGGCAAGAGATTGCCATGAAATATTGAAGAAGGCTCAAGTTGAGCTTTCCCTTGGAAGCACTGGGAACCATGGGATTGAGTCATGGTGTTTGATGCTAATCTTTTGCTTTTAGCCTTTTGTGATTTGTTGAGCTTGATTTGTTGTTTTTTTTTGTGCAAGGCCTTACCACTTTGTTGTGGTGTCATGTTGTTATTGGTTTTCATGGTTTTATTCTTGTTTGTTTCTTGTCTTTCCTTTTATGCTTTGAGTCTGGGGAATTGATTTGCAAATAGGAAAGTTAATGGAGCCCAGGGAGAGCTGAATAAAACCCGACAGGTGATGTAAGTCCTGGATGAATCTTAATGCATGTATAAGGGCAACTAAAACAAGCATATCACAACTAGATGGATTGATTGGGTCCATTGGTGTAAATGGACGACGACAGGTTAGTCATGAGAAAAGGTAAAGTAAATAGATTTGAGGCGTCATATGCCTTAGTTAAGTTGGCAATTGTTGTTCTCAATGTTGTACATGTGTTTCTCAGATAAAGCAAGTTCTCTTAACCTTGACCTTATGATATCTCGTAATTGTGTTGTGATCATGATTGTGTCAATGTATATATACGTATACATGTATGTATGTAGGTATGTCATTTTCTGACAAGATCATGATTGTTTTGTGCTAATGTTATATATATGTATCTATGTCACTTTCTGACAAGGTCATCAAGAATCATTCTTGTGGAGGAATGATTACTTATGTAGGTGAATGGCATGAAGATATTCCTGTTCATGAGGAATCAAGTGGGAAGAGTAGCCTAACATATCTCTGAGGTTGGTATCATGTGGATATGAATTGATATTATGTGATTATACTATGTCTATGTTTATGTTATGGATAGGCTAATGTTGAGAGATACATCAGAGAAATGAAAACAATGTGATGCACGAGATGTTAGGATAAGCATAGATGGCGAAGAGACAATGGAAGCAAGGTTTCTTGGTAGAGACATTGTGATTTTGGATACATGGTACTATTGTTGTGTATATGTTGTAAATGTTGCATCTGTGACGTTGTGCATATATAATGTGTGTACATGTTGTTTATGCAATGTTATGTATAGGGTGGTATAGATAGTGTTGTGTGAATGTTGCATATGCAGTATTGGGTATAGATGGTGCTATGTACATGTTGGATATGTGGTGTTGTGTACATATTGTATTATGTGCATGATGGATATGCGGTGTTCTGTGCATATGGTGTTGTGTGCATGTTAGATATAAAGTGTTGTGTACATAAGGTGTTACGTACATGTTGTATATGAAGTGTTATGTACATATGGTGTTGTGTGTATATTGTACATATGGTGTTGTGTGCACGATTGTACAAGTGGTGTTGTGAGTATGTAGTGGCGTGTACATGTTGTACATTTGGTGTTGTGTGCATATGGTGTTGTGTACATGTTATGCGTGTATTTCTGTGTACATGTGGTGTCGTGTACATGTCGTGCATGTAGTACTGTGTACATGTGGTATTGTGTACATGTTGTACAGGTGGTGCAATGTACATGTGGGCTTGTGTACACATTGTGCATGTGGTGTCATGTATATGTGATGATGTGCACATGTTGTGCAGTGTAGAGGTGGTATTGTGTACATGTTGTACATATGGTACTAGTGTATGTGTGGTATTGTGTGCATGTCATACATGATATGTTGAGGGAATGTGGTACTATGTATGTGCATTGTGTAGTCAAGGTATCGTGACATGTGTATTTGTTATGTTGTACTATGTGTACGCATATGTATTGTGTTGTACACTAGATGTAGGCATATGCATTGTGTGGTGGTTTACACCAAATGTGGGCGTATGTATTGTGTTGTGTTGTAAATTGGGTGTAGGTTATGTGTTGCATGTCACGTGTAGGTAAATGTATTTCATGGTGTTGTATGCCATGTGTGGTTATATGTGTTTGATGCACACTATGTGTATGTGTACATGATTTAGAAGAAGGAATTGGGTGTTTGTCGAATGTGGAAATCAATCTGGAGTGTGTATGGAATATGGACAAAGGTAGAAGCTAAGGATTGATTAAAGGATAAGTATCAATATTTTAATTCAGTTTTATTATGCATGTGAGTTATGATTCTGATCCATGATGATTACATGTGATCTATGATTCTAGTTTATGATGATTACATGTGATAAATGATTCTGGTTTATGATGGTTACATGTAATTATGATTTTGACCTATGAAGGTTGTATTTTGAGTTAACCTGAGGTGATATGTTTATATAAGATTATTTGATCAAATATGGTAGTTTGACTTGTTGTGATAGGAAGTAAATAGGATTGCAAGTGTACTTTATTGACGAGCTACCAATGAGGTATGATGTGAAGTTATTTCAATTTGTTTTGAATCTAATGGAAATTATGTGCTTGGAACAAGAACACATGAACATCCCTGGTTGGGTGGTTGAAATCGACAGCAAGAATTAGGAACAACGACAAAAAGAATTGGAACAGTTAGCATTATGTTGGTAAAGAATTTCTAGAGCAGGGCCACTATGGGACACTAGTACCCAGTAGTGTCCATTGATTTCCATGAGCATATTATGGTTGATGTGATGGTTTGAGGTAGGTATATGAATTGGTTGTTGATATTCTGATGTCAGGAAGCCTTGCAAAGGAATGGATCGCCCAGGATCGAGGATGTCAGGGAACTTGGAAGGTGAGTGACTACACAGAAGGGGGTGACCAGATTTCCTGCGGGACAATGTAGTAGAGAAGGGAAGGCCAAGGATGGATTTGTTTTGGTCATCAACATTTCCAGATGGAATCAAATGCACATTGGGAGTGCGCCCTGGTGGTGGGCCCCAGTATTGCAGCAATGATGTTGAAATTATTGGGACTCCCTTCTTTACTTTTATCAACCCAATAGTTCATAACAAACTTGGAAGCGACGATGATATATGCACAAGTACTAGCTCTTGCCGCAGGCTGTCACTTGATCAGTTGGAACCAGTGCACTAGGAGCTTAAGACAACTTCTATGAGCTCTTAGAAGAAGCTTTTAACTGTGATGGATGAAATCTAACTCAAAAGAGGCTAGTCTACTTGCAGAAAGAAGCTGAAAGCTGAAAGGAAATGCAAACCCTAGCAAACCCTAGTTTTACTGACTAACCTTACTGGTGCAAAAAAAGAGATGAAAGCGATGGAAATGGATGCCATTGACTCTTGGAAAGGTAAAATGCATGTGACTAAGCTACTTCTGAAGTAAAATCTGGAAAAAGCATCTTTTTGTATTGTTGAGTAAGTTGTCAGAATTATTATGCATGTGCTTTAACTGTTTTTGACTGTGTAGAGGTTGATTGCCAAAAGGAAATGGAGTTTTAGGATGTTGGAAAGGTGATAAGAGGGCCTAAGGGGTCCCTAGCACCCTTCCAGAGAGTTTCACAGTGATCAGATCTCGAAAAAACGCTCACGTGATCTTCTACAGGAAGTCTGCAGGGGTTCTACAGGATGTTCCACAGGAAGATCCGAGAGAGGATTTTGGAGGGTTGATGGTGGAAAAACGATAGGAAAGTGGAAATGGAGGTTGGATAAGGATGTTAAGGGGTCTAGGACCTAGTGAATGAGGCTAAGGAGTGATTAAGGTGATTGGATTTGTTCAAGGATGGAGGGAGTATTGATGCACAAGAATGTAGAAATTAGGGCAAAGTGGGAAAATGTGCAAACGAAGGGAAGGAATCTTGGATTAGGGGTTGGAGTAGGTTGTACGATGGATTAAGGGTAGGCAGGGAGGTGTTATAGATGATCTGCACATTATTTTCCAAACTGATCAAACAAAGACTAGGAAAACCAAAGATCTAGCTATTTCGACCTAACTTGACCTAAAAACTGGAAACATGATGAACATAAGTTTATTGGCAGAAAATCATGCAAGATAACTATGAAAAATAAGCAAAAACATATTCTAAACATGCAAGTACAACTGGTATCAACTTTCCTAACTAAAAATCTAACACTAGCAATTGCATGAAGAGGCAAAAATAGTGTTTTTGTGGCAGCAAGTATGCCTTGGTCTCAGCTCATGGTCCCAAGGAGGGAGAGATGAGATCAAGGATTGCTTGGTGTCTTTTTTGCATGTTTTTTCCTTTGTAAAACTATCAAATCAAATTGAAGCACGAAAATTTATTTCAATCATCAAAAAACGACCTAAGTAACAAAGCAAGATTTCAACCAAAATAGCAGAAATTATTCTATGAATGCAGCAAAGACACATAAAATTACACAAAGGAGGTACTGGCACTTAGGTTGGGCCCAACCCCAAGAGCTATAGCCTCCTAAGAAAGATTAGAGCCGGTGCAAAGCTGGATTCATCTTTATTGATCAAAAAATAATAGTTACATCCCAAAAACTGTCTAAAAGAAAAAGCTTGAAAATGTGCTGATATAGAGCTGCACTAAAGTGCTAACCTATTGACTAAAATATAACTACAATCTAACTAAAATCTGACTAACTGAAATGAGGCCCTCAGCCTTCTTCTTTATACAAATTGAGGACCCCAATAGTCCTCCTAAACTTTAGGAACTTGGCTGCCAAAACTTGCAGTTAACAGCAGACCTACTTGACTTGCTTGGTTGCCCCTTGTGCTCCACGTTTTTGATGGAGAATTCAAGGTAAGGGCTCATAAATGAAGGGGACACCTTCCTACAAATCCTCTCCCTTGTTCTTCCATGAATTTGGCTACCAAGTGCTCATTAAACCTTTGATTTTGTCTCAAAATTGACCAAAAATCTGTATAAAGCACACATTAGACTTTTTGGCATAATGACTACCCCAATTCACTCTATTAGCATAAATGTAATAAAAAACATGCAATAAACTAATGAGAATGGTGGATTAAGTTGAATTAGGAGGCTAAATGAGCCCATATAATTACCCATTTCTGGGGCTCATCACTTGGAACAATGAGTCGGTAATTGTTCACTAAGAGGATAAGTGGTGAAGGATTATAGTGTTGGACATTGGATGTAGATTTCATTGTGACAGTGGATTCTGGGCTTCCTGGGAAGGAGGTGAATTCTAGTATTAGGGTGGAGGTGTGAGACTCTGGATTCCCTTGTTGATTGATATGGGCATCATATCCTTTTATTTTATGGTTTAGAAAATGTGCATATGTGTATATGTGGTTATTGTAAATAAAGTAATGAGTTGTGTTATAAAGCTCCAATATGTGGTATGTTGTCATCTTGTCATGATGTTTTTCTTTTGAGTAGGTCATTCATTGTAAATACTACAACGAGCTAAGTTATGAAGCTCCATGGGAAATATGTTTGCTTTTCAGTGGTTTTGCTGAGGTGTTGGTGTGGTTTAATACTAAGGACAGTGTTCCCCATAGGGGAGGATTCTTCAACAACCCTGGTCAAAATTCCATGTAATAAAAGTTAACAAAGGAAAAATAATACCACGATAATGGACACGTATTCCAAATAGAATGTTGGGTAGGTTATCCTGATGTGGGTGTTCATTTTGGTTTATTATGGATAAGGAGATTGGAAAAGGCAATGGAAAACATTTTAGAAAGGCGACATGGCATTTTGGCACATTTATTTATGAAAATAAAAAAAATTAGGAGAAAAGTAAGGTGAAAGGTCACAAGTTTCATGTGAGGCGAAAATTGAAGGAAACTAAAGGAAAATGAAGAAAATAGATGCCTCATTGATAAAAAGGCTTCTAAGGATCAGTTCACAAGCTCTTGGCTCAAGTTTTCGCTCAGGTTTTTAATTGGAGCAAGGAAAGAAAAAACAAGTAAAGGAAGGACAAGGAAAGGTGTTACACTGAAATTTGTCACCTTGACTATTTGCAGTCTATGTGGCCTCATCAATAGCCACATTGTCCTCTTTGTCAAGCCCCATACCTCTGCTCTTCATGTCAAAACTTCAAAGAGAGAGAAAGTCACTTGAAAACATGTTTATCTCTGGGTACGCAGGTTCTCTCTACCTTGCCTGCATGTACGCACTCCAAATACACTAGACCTACGTCCTTATACGCTCTGTAAGCTAAAGGTTGGGTGCGTACCCCTGTAAAGGTCAAAAGGCGCAAGTTTCATCTTTAAAAAGTTACTTGTGGTCACTTCTAGAGCCTTCTAGAAGAGTTCTTGACGTGTATTGAGCGCCTCCGGATGGTTCATGCACCCCTATGATAGAGGAGCTTATCCCATCAAGAGAGGAGCTACCCCATCCAAAAGAGGGAGTATCCCATTGATGTTGGAACTGAATAACCTCTTCTAGAATACTATAAATACAGGCATTGGGCAAAAGGAGGGGAGGTTGAAAGCTGAACATTCTAAAGGGTAAATGCTGCTGGAATTAGGACTTCCATTTGTTGACTTGTGAGGAGAGATCACTATCCTTCCTTGTTGCCATAGTGGGAGTGGGTGTGCTTGTCAAAGTAGAGGAAATCTCTTGCTGGACCCTGGGAGGAGCTTGCACAACACCAAGGCTCAGGTTGTAATGGTTCCTTTGATTATTTAATACAAATAAGTCCATTCTTCTCAATGATTTGTTAATGAATTGTTTCATGTATTCCTTGGTCAATATGATAGATATTCTTTGTTTTATGATGAATATTCAGATGCTATGTAATCGTTTGCTTTGTTAGTGTATGCAGGTCTGAAAGTGAAGGAGGAGCTCATCTGGATCAGCAAGGCTGGACTGCTACAACAAGCGTTGGACCTAAGGTAAGATCGGAAACATTTGAATTCTCATAGAATAACGTGTGTTTAGAGAAGGATTGCTCTTGTTTGGTTTGTTTGTCACTAGAGAGTCTTAGACTCCTAGGGAGGTTAGATTTGTCCGCAAATATAACTCTTTCCGCATGACAAATTGGCGACTCCACTGGGGATCCATTGTTGGGTTTGATTTTTCCTTTAATCATTGCTTTGATCTGAAAAGAGTCTTATTTCTTTTGCTTTTTGGTTGCTTGACTGTGTTTTTGGGTGGCTTAGCTTAGGGTCAGTTTAGAACTTAGTTTTTCTTTGTTTTACAGTAGTACGCACCCTCTGGGTTAGACACAGTGCGTACTTGTGCGCACTGTATCTGTGTACACAGAGTGGGCACGCACCTGGTTAAACAAGTTGCCTGCGTACCTTGGTAAAATTTAGAAAATTTCCCTTTTTTATCAGTTTCTCCCTTTTGAATTTGTTTGTCTTAGTTTTTTCTGCCCAGAACCACTGTTGACTGTCAGAAATCCTCACCTATACTTTTTCCATTAGTGTCGATAGTTTTAGTGAGATTCCTTGAGATTTTATCCTTAGGGTTTGGTTTTTATAATTGGTCCTGTAGTGACTTTGGGTTTAGAAGTCACAAAGCCTTAGATCTCTCTGGTTTTGTTGATCTTCTTAGGAGTCGGGCCAGTCGCGAAATCTTCCCTCGTGAGCAACCTACCTTTGTGTTGTCTCTTTTGCAAAATTTCAATAAGCTTGTTCATTTAAAGTTGCGAATTTCATTTTATAAAGAACAAAAAGAGATTGAGTTTTGTTTTGATTAGTTCATGATTCTGCATAAACTAGTCCTTGGATCGATCATTTCCAAGTAAAACACCCCAAGAATCATCCTAGTAAGCTTTTGCTTCTTAGATTAAGTTGTTAAGAAAAGTTAGATTCATTTCCTTTGTTTTGCTTTTTGAGTGATTTTTCATAAATTGCATAGATCTTGGATTTGCTTTGATTAGATTAGTTTTATATGCTTTTCGCTAGATAGGAAAATATCAACGATCTCCTTTGCGATATTTGTTTTAGAGTAACATTTGATATCTTTGAAAGAGAAAAGAATTTTTTCATTAAGTAGAGAGTGGTCTTGTTTTGTGTGTTTTGAAAGAGAAAAGGAAATTGTTTCTTTGATTGTCTTTTGAGAAGTTGTGTTTATTGAAAAGATTGCATTCTCTCAACTCTCTTAATTAGGACTTTCATTGAAAAGAAAAGTTATCGAATCATCTTAAGTGCATTTTTTAGAGAATTGGAGTCGAGTCTACACATCATCAAGTTTCATCTCCATCACCTTTGTCCTAAAAGAACAACCATTAAAATTAACGCTTAATTTAAAATCAACATAGAAATTTTTATTTTCTAGGGCTCTGAAACACCAACATATATTAGGCTAGTGTCTTGGAGTAGGTGAGTACTTAACTCTCCAAGACTATTAAAACAAACAGATAGCTTATCTTGAGATAGAATAAATCCAGCTGTTACATTTGTATTCTGGGAAAGCTCCTCTTAAAGGAGAAGCACGAGCTCGTGTCCGAACCAGTGAGGGGATCAATCCTCCCTCGTTGGGAACGACGCCAGACACGCACGTATTACAAACGGTAAACCTCAGATTATTGTTGAGGAGGCAGGGGATCACTTATCGGTAAACCTTGGATTGACCATTGTCAAGGAGCCGGTAAGGGGATTGAGCTTGTTACTCTGCCCTTGCGTGCTGTCGGAGTGTAGACTGTTCCCCCAGATATATTTGTTGCTGTTGGTAACCTTAGTGGCCATAATTCTAGGATTCTACCCAAGGTGACGGTGGTGGGAAGATCCCACTGTACCTGGAGCAGACGTCGGCTAGACTCACTTGGATTTTCTGGGGGGTTCACTTCACTCGAGACGGTTAACGTGGAGGAACTTGGTCCAGTCTATTCATTAAGCAGGTTGCCGGGGTAACTGTTCCACCCGCTATTTCTGTACTGAATCCTACGAGGTTGGATTTCATCACCAACTAGTGTTTTTGGTCCGGAAGCTCACTGTTTGTGTTTGGTTTGACGCCCTAGATTCTTTAGGCGTATGTTTCAAATTTGATTGGTTCTTTAGCGACTTTAGGTGGTTTTCTTGAGATTTTATTTTGTTTTCGTGTGTAGTAGTTAAAAGTTTTAGCTATGGCTGAATCACCGAGACGCTCCCGTAGACTTCGGGGCGAGTCTCCTGAAGTTGTTAGTCTGGCCGATTTGTTGAGGCGATCTCGTAGAGCGCGGGGTCAACCTCCTGAAGAGGTCCGAGCTCATTACGAAGGATTGAAAATCTTCTAACTCCTGGTGGCAGTAGAATAATTCCACCTGAAGAAGGAGAATCTTCATTGGTAGTCCACCCGGATTACCAAAGTCTAGAAACAGGCTATGATCCTGAAGCTGTTGGGGTTTCCAAACTTACTGGTAGTGTTGCATCTGCCAGTGATATAGGTGGAGAACCTCAAATATCCGAACCTGTTACTCCGTCTTCTAGTGTTCCTGGTTCACCTAAGGTAGAAAGAGTCATCACCGAAAATCTTCCTTCTGGTTTGATTTCTATTGAAGAACTTGCTCCAGAAGAAGATCTAGGCGTTTCTTATCTTGAAGAAGATCAACCTACTCTCGATCTTAGAGAGCGTGAGTCTATATTTTACAGTCCTCCTCGAGCTACTACTTGGTATCTTTCGTTGACCAATTTTTTGGACAACTCAGTCAGTTTTTCTCC